>JAEMWC010001445.1:0-95000 GCA_016490735.1 Pachyseris speciosa
AAAAAAACTCTGGCAAAAGCCATTGCCAATTACAGAAAATGATGCCAAAAAGTCCGCCGAAAAAACTGCAGCTGCTGCTCCCGCCGCCCATGTGCAGGAGGCTGCACCCAAAGAGACGGGCGGCATTTGTTTCGGCACCGTTCTGGCTGTGGGTTCTCTTTTTGTTGGGGCGGCCGGCGTTTATTATCAGCGTGAGGCGATACAAGAAAGGCTTCAGTTTTTGGCTCCACGAAAAAAGGAAAGCGCCCCGAGCCCGCCTCCTGTTGCCAGCGAGCCCGCCCCCGTGCCGCAGAAGAAAAGTAAGTATGTATATCTGCAATGAGAGACTCGGCAGGCAGCTTTGCAAGTGGTTTAAGCAATGACGTGACCCTTCTTTTTCTCCGATCGTTTTTTATCGAAATAAACAAAGCTATATTAAGGAAAGCTCTCGATATTATATTTTCCCCTAACTTCCATACGTGTGAGGAGGGGAGGATAATGAGAATGATGAAGAGGCTGATGAACAGGATAAGACTTATTCTGAAGTTGTTCTGCTGGAATTAAATGAAAAAGTTAAGGAAGTGAATGAAAAAATGAAAACAGAGTATGAAAAAATAAGACAGTAAATGAAAAACATATGAGATTGGCTGAAAAATTAATGAAGAGGTTGAAAAAATGAATGCAAAGGTTGAAAAATTAAAGCAATGTAGAAATGAATTGAAAAATTAGAGGAAAAACATTCAAAAGGTGATAAGATTTGCCCTGAAGAGTAGGATGATAAATAATTTCCATTTAAACTTTTGCCCTTTTTTATATTGGCATGTCTGACAACAAGCTTGTTAAAACGGTCATGGATGAGTTCTTACCGCTGTTATTACTGGCATTGGTTGGGTCGGGAAAAAGGTTTTGAAAGAAAATTTCATATCTGACCCCAGCAGCAGTTTTATGAACTATCTGGAGTTTACTGCTGTTACGGCGGGCGCCATCGCGCTCAAAAGGTATCTCGAGGACCAAAAAATAATCCCTTCCAACGTTTAATTTAAAAAATACATCATGGTAACCGTCGCAATCGTTGTTGGAGGTGCGATCCTCAATGCCGCAACTTTTATTGGTAGCAATTATCTTGCGAAGGCGCTTGGCGGTGGCGACGACGCCGTGCTTGACGAAAAGAAGCGCCACGACAAGGCTCTCGAGGATTATCAGGCGGCTTACGCGAAATACAGCCGCGAGCGCACCCAGCTCCTTGACTGGATCCAGACCAACTCGCAAATCAAAGCACAAGCCAAACAGAACTTCACCAACACCGACTACGCTTTTAAACTTTATAACCAGGCGCATCCCAACCGACTCATGGCTCCGCTGAAAGAACCCAAGTTTTCCGATTTCTACCAGCCAAGCGAGCAGCAAAAAAAGGGCGAGCTGGTTTTTTTGGGTGCCGGGTCGCTAGCTTTGGGCTATGCTGCTTTTCGTTTCCTTTGACCTGCTAGTTGAAGAAAAATTTTTGTATGTATATGGACGACAACAAGAGTGTTGAGACCCCGCATTTTTCTCAAGTGGAGGAACTTTCGTCTGAAGACGAAAGAGAAATATTGGGCAATTTTTACAACCCTAGTAAAAATGGTCCCTATAAACTTTTAAAAGATACACACAGTTTGTTTTTTGGCCATGTGTACAGAGATTGGAGTGTATATGATGAAAATCTTAATTCAAAAAAGCTTTCCAAACTAATTGGTGAATTGGAAGTAACTTCAAAAAAAATTATAATGCAAGCCCGCGAGGATTGTACATCTGATGGAACTTTTGCGGGCGCTTTTTACCGTGTTGTATTTTGTTGCAAAAAAACCCCTCAAGCCGTAATCATTATAATATGCAGCGTATTTTTGATATTAACATTAACCTTTTAAAAGCCGCAAAATCAAATCTTTATAATGAACTTAGACTGAGTTGGAGAAAAAAAGAAGCAAGTATATGGAAGCCAAACTCGCGAAAGTCTATTACAGCCCCAATGGCTATTGGAAAGGCCTTGCCGCGATTAAAAAACTGGCTGAAGCTGCAAAGGTATCTGAGGACGTTGCCAAAAAGGGGCCCATCAGGCAGGCGCTTTGGCAGATTTATCTTCCGGCGCCCCGACGCATTCCTCGGCCGAGGTTCGATGTTTTCACGCCCAACAAGGTGCACCAAGCTGACGTTCTTTTTTTGCCACATGACAAGCTCCCCCGCGGGTGTAAGGTGTACAAGTACGCACTGACACTCGTTGACGTTGCCAGCCGATACAAAGAGGCCGAACCCTTGACCTCGAAAAACTCTGACGAGGTCGCCGCGGCGTTTCGCAAAATTTACAAACGCTCGCCTTTGAAATGGCCGGAAATGCTGCAGGTGGATCCTGGGCGCGAATTTATGGGTGAGATAACTAAAGAAATGGGAAACCACAAAACATATATTCGGCGCGGGCAGCCCGAAATTCACCGCGACCAGGCCATTGTGGAGCGTTTCAACTGCACGCTGGCGGAGCGCTTGTTTGGTTACCAGTATGTTGTGGAAATGCGTTTGCAGGAGGGCCAGCGGTCTGTCGCGTGGGTGAAACGGCTTCCAGAGGTCATTAAATCCTTGAACAACGAGGAAACAAGCCTGACTGGGAAGAAACCGGCTCTTGCGATCAAAGAAAAGGCGGTTGCTTCCAAACCTTCAACCACATATCAAAGGCCTGTGGGGAAGCGTGAAAAACAGCTCCCCCAGCTTGTCAATGTCCGCTATCTTTTCCAACCGGGCGAGCTGGAGGGCGGCTAAAAAAGAGCCACAGATCCTGTCTGGTCTTTGAAATTCTTCAAGATTGAAAGAACTGTCGTGAAACCTGACACGCCTGTTTTGTATTATTTGCACGACGGACCAAAGCGAAGCTTCGTGCGCGAAGAGCTGCTGGTTGTTCCGCCAAACACAGAGCTACCCCCCGAAAAGCTCATCTAACCACTCATTGATGCTTTCCAGTTCAGCTTCTGTCGGCATGGGTGAGGTATTGTACCCAAAGATACCGTCGAACCACTCCTCAATGCCTTCCATTTCTGCAACGGTTGGCAGAGGATTGTACCCAAAGGCATTCGTGTTGACCCCATCCTCCTCTATCCAACGTTTCGTATCAAACGCAGACAGAGAAGTCTTATTCACGTCCATTCCGAAGATGTTGTGCTTTTCGCTCCGAAGAATGTTCATTCCGTGTGTGAGCTGCTTCTTGCCGAATAGGGTTTCTTTGTACTGTGCGTGCAGGATTTCTTTTTTGACCACGTTCTTTTTCACTCCTTTGGCTTTTTTCATGTTTTTTTCGTTGGCCATCATAACTGAATACATCTTTGGCCGCAAACCGACATACTCTGCGATTGGGGCGCCCGCGCACTCATCTTTCATTTTCCCCAAAACCTTTTTGTTTGTTTCTGAATACAGCGGGTGGGTTTTTGGGTAGTCGCTTGTGTCGAAGAGATTTTGGCCGAGGCAGCCTCAGGGCCCCATTTCTTTGTAAATGTCCTCTGTTTGAATTAAAAGCATAAAACTGTCGGTGTCTGTGTACAAAAGTTCACATCTGTTTCCATACTGCTTTTTCAAGACATTGTAGTAAAAGTCATCCATAAGAATTTTACTGTTTTCCAAGATTGTCGCTCCGGTGTAAACAAGTTTGTCCAAACAGAGCTTGCTTTTGCGCATGCTTATACCTGCAAGATCGTTTGCGAAGAACTCGTGCCGCGCGTACAAGGGGTTTGCAATCAGCTTTCTAAGCCTGGTTGTTTCATGGGGGCGCACCAGTTTCACATCTGTGCGGCTTCGCAAGTTTTCCATCGTTTTCCCGAAAACAGAGTTGTTCATAAGTTTGTAGAAGTCCTTTTCGAATGTGTTTTTGGCCTTCTTTCTGAACTTCGTGTTCATCGTGATTATGGCTCCATCCAATTCTTTTGTTCGAAAATTGGTTTGTGTAACATGAACCTCGTCCCAAACGGCGGCTTGGGCGGGCGACTCGAGGTTTTCCCCCCGCCGGCTCGTCATATCCGTAAAACTCGGCAAGCACGTCATCACCAACACGTGCTGCTGCCATCTTAGGGTATATAATGTGTGCACTTTTCTTCAATAGGGGTGATAGGTGGCACTGTTGCTATGCTTAAAGACACACACGTGTTAAATGGTGGTTCTGGCTACACATCAAGCAATAAACATTTATTTCCTCATTTTAAGTTAAGAACATAACGGTTTAAGACTTAAAATGAGGAAATAAATGTTTATTGTGAAGATGTGTGCCAGAACCACCATTTAACACGTGTGTCAACCTCTTCCCGATGCACATGGTCATACAGGAAATCTTTCCCTGTAGTATAAACACTTTCAGCATCGTTAGCCAAAGATTTCCCTCGCATCATTTGCATCAGCTTGTATTTGAGTTTTGTGGTGTCTGAGCCTTTAACGACGTTTTCAGCATTTGCGAGGGTAAGTTCGAACACAAGGTTGTTGTAAAGCGCTTGGGGGTAAAAGATTCCGTGGTCGGAAAGGATCTCGTGGTCGAGCCGGATGCGATATTTGTTTTTGTAAATGCTCTCCAGCTTGTTTTCGGCGGCGACGCCTGAGGTGGGATTGTCGCCGGCGTTTGAGCGAATCTTGTTGAGGTTGTCGCTCTGGATGCCATCGAGAATCATGTTGTCCCGCTCCTCCTGGGAAAGGAAAAGGTCCTTCCATATTTTGAAAATGTCGTAGCCGACCGTGTCCTGCAGAATGGTGCCCCCATACTTCACTACCAGCTTATCAACCAGCGCCCGCGTTACGTTTTGCGCGAGATGGTTGTTGGCGTGGCCGCCGGTTAAATCAATTTCAAAGAGCAAGTAAAGACACTGGACGAAAAATTGGATTTACACACATTTGCTCAGTGGCAAATATGATCCAAACACGTGGAAACGCGGTGCAAATCAATGGCAAAGATGGTAAATACCGTTTTTGCTACAAATTTACATGGGGTGTAAATTCGTGAGTAAATGCGGTATTTACCATCTTTGCATTAGATTTACTCCTCGTTTGAACGCATTTGCATCATATTTGCTACTGAGCAAATGTGTGTAAATCCAATTTTTCGTGCAGTGAGAGTGCCGGGGACAAGGACCTCGTTTTGATTAAGTTTGGGAACTGAAACATAAAGAGTCTCGCCGGGGCTGGCTTCACTCTTATCAAATGTTTTTCTATTAACCCTGCGCTCAGCGCTCATCGTGACTACCGTTTTTTCTTGGTGTGACGGAAGAAGATCATTATCCACCTCGGCCATGATATAACCAGGAGTTGAAAGTACAATTTGAAAATAAAGAATAAATATATCTCACAATGGCAGAGGGTGGTGTACCCGACAACGATTCTCTTGATCCGTTGTTGGATGAGAAAGACGATGACGATGAAGAGATTGACAGAAAACGGCCCTTCCAACCAGGATACGCATCTACACCATTTCATAGTGTGAAGAAATTCCAATGCGGACTCATTCACAAGAAACGAGTGGGCTGCCAGACACATCTTATGCTGAGACTTCTTTTGGCGGCGATGGCATACCTTTACTCGAGGGTTTTACTCATCAAGATGACAAACCGGCTATAATTCAAAGAGCAAGAGATTTTATCAGGAAAAAGTTTCCCCAGGTGGATTTTGCAAAATTGGGCCCCATTGGTTTCAGCAAAAAACCCGGGAATGAAACAACAATTGTTTCATTTGGTTCGAAAGGCGGTGAAACTGAAATTTTTAAAAAATATGGCGGCATTCTCAAAAAATTTACAGACAAGTTCAAAACAAGCCTTGGGCCCGAAGCTGAATCTCTGATTGCTAACGATAATGAAGAAATAAGAGAAACCCGGCAGAGTCTGAGAGAAGCAGAAAAACAACTTAAAGAAGCTGAGCGGTTGAATGCACAAAAAGAAAAAGCGGTACAAGAAGTAAAAGATCTGCGAATAAGAATCGAACGAACTCAAGCAAAGATTGATCAGCTCGGTGGTTCAAACGTTGAAAATGAATCGAAATTGCGCGAGCTGCAGCGGCTTAAGAAAAACTACCAAGAAGATTTTGAAAATAAGAAAAAAGAGCTGGCTGCTTTGGATAGACAGAAAAAACAGAAGGAGCGGCAAATAGCACAAGAAAAGGTCAGGATCTGCCAAATCAGGGCAAGCCTTCAAGATAACGAAATTAAAAGAGACGCTCTCGAACGGGATCTCAATCATACAAAAGCACTTGATGACCTGAAAGAACAAGAAGCTGAGATGCAGCGACAAAACGAACAGGATCAGGAAATAATCGATGATCCTGACGCCCCCCCTTCTGACAAACAAGCCGCGGAAGACAGGGTTGCCGAAAGAGACGAGGAGCTCGCGCGCTTGCAAACACAGATTGCGGAAAGAGAAGGGGAGCTTCCGTTTCGTGAGCGGGTGAAAGCGATTTTCAAAAAATACGGCGTTACCATCACAGCAATTATTCTTGCGGCTGGTGTCACAATTGGTGCTGTGATTGGCGCCATCACCAACTCTTTGAAAGCATTAGGGAAAGGACTGGGAAATGGGCTGAAAGAAATCGGCCAAGAAACAGCTTCGCTTTTGCCCGGCCTGATCGGCTCGATTGTTTCTTTCCTTTTCAAAACAGCCGGCGAGGCAATCGGTTTTCTGGCCGAGCACACCTGGCTGATTATTCTTGCTGTGGTTTCTTTTCTGGCGGAGAGGTATGTTAAGAAGAATCGCTAGTATTGCGGGACCCAATTGAAAAGAACACCACCCCGGCAAGTACAAGGGCACCTAACACGACAACAATTATGTTCACGTTGTGGGCGTCGTTTCCTGAATCTGCTGGCAGGGTTGGTTCTTCCACCGAAGATTTGGGTGTTTCATGTAAGCTTGGTGGTGGCGGCAATATTTTTGTTGGGTTTTGGGCTTTCATTGCGGCCTTGTGAACTGGGTTTGAAGGATGGCTGTTCGGAGGGTTTACCTTTGAAGGCCCGCCGGCCATCAAGTGAAGGGCAGCTTTTTTGTGCCCTGATTTACATCGTTATTTACCCCAAGTTTCATTCCCGGCCTGGCTTGCTTGAGTTTGTTGTTGTAACCAACCACGCTTCCTGAGTTCAGAACCATATTCGATGGCATCGGCCAGCACCCCGGCGCCACTGCCAAATTCAAACGAACCTTTGCTTCGTCCACAGCAAGCTGATATCGCTGAACACTCTTCGAAATGTCAGGTGTATGGATGGCGTCCTCCATAAGAATAAAGAATTCTCTTTGTGCCTCCTTTGCCCGCCCGCCGTTTCCAAGAATGCTACTTCTGACGTTTACCTGGGCGCCGAGAATACAGTAAACAAACGCTTCTATTGACTGGTTCAGGCGATCCATGCCGGCCTGAGTGAGCCCGTGCGCGGCATCAGGCACAAAATACTCAAACTGTTTGTCTGCGCCCTGGTAATTTCTGATGAAACGAAGATCGTTGCCATCGTCTTCACCCGTATTGGCACCACTTTCGTCTGAAAACCTTTGGTTAGATGGGTTTGAAAGAGGTGTGGGATACTGCCAGAGCTCTTGCGCAAAATCGCCGTTATCATACTGAATGAATACATATCCGAGGCCGTGGTTTTGTCCGTGTGTGAAACGAAAGTCTGAGCTTGGGTCAACACCGAATTCTGCGCAAATCCTTCTGAAAGAAGCCTTGTCATATTTTTTATCCTTTTGGTTGAAATTGGGGCCGTCGGGCAGAGAGCTTATGCTTTGAATACCACCCATCTCAAAAAGAATTCGCCTTGTTGTGAAATAAACATGAAGGAGATAAAATGAGCGGAGCTGTTCAGATCCTGTGGCATTCCCCAAAACGTCCCCAGTCAAAATCTCTCTTGAAACCCCACAGCACGTTGTTGCACACCAAAACGCAAAGTTCAGCTGTTGGGGCCAAAACCCCATGTGTGGGCCACCGAGCCATTTTCTGGCTACTTTTGATGTTTTGAATGTTATCTTTGTGTCTTTAAAAATATTCCTGTACTGTATTGTGAAAAAGTCTGTGGGTGTGACATAAATTTTTTGCAAACCGTTCAGCTTTTCGCCAATCTGCGATTGAATTTTTCTGTGAAATCGACCACTGGGATTGTCTGCGGCGGGCGCCCCGAAACGGAGCAAAGCTGTGGTGGAAAACCGCCGCTTTGTTGCATTCCCAATGCCTGTTTCATTGCCTGAGGCCAATACTTGCTGTCTGAACCAAAAATGCTTTTCAGATAGCCGGGCCCTGCTTTGTACATAACCTCCGATGTTGCCTTGTGGTCGGGTGAAAAATCAACGCTGGCCTCAAATTTGCTCTTGTCGGCGTGTGGGTATTTTGCCAGAAAAGACCCCCATGCCTTAACTTGCGCACTTTTCGCAATTTGGCGGGCCTCTGACGTTTGCATCCACTGAAAAAGATTAGCCATCTTATGAAAGGGTGATATTTTCAATTGCATTTTTATCTTTTCTGGAAATACAATGGTTGTGATCACAATTTCCACAACTGACAACCCCTGCACCGTCTATTTTGACGAGCGGGTTCCGAAAGCTGATTATGTCCAGCTTATTTCCGGCTCGCTTTGCAATCCTTGGCTTGATTTGGAAAAATCTGGGACAATTTGGTTTTTAAATGTCCATAATCAAGTACGGTCTGCAAAGGGGTTTCCCCCTGGGCGTTACAAACCCAAAGGTCTGGCAAAAACTCTTAAATCTATTTTTAAACAACTCAACACCAGTGTAACCGCCGAGGCGAATAGCCCCACTGGCGCTGTGGTGATTAACAGCCCTGAAAGCGAAAAACTTCAGTTTTCCCAAAATTTAATGGATTTTCTTGGCGTCTCTTGGCGGCATGAGACGGATGCATTTATTTCAAAGCTTAAAGTCCCCAGTGTATACTTTGTGTACTGCGACTTGGTCGACAAAGACCAAAATTTGTCGAATGGGTCAAAAACAAACCTTCTTGCCAAGTTTGACATTGCTGGGGAGGCTTTCGAGACAATAAACTATCGTGTGCCCGAACAGCAATTCTTATGCGCAGCTTCGACGAGTGAACATGTAAACAGTGTGACGCTTTTAGTCAAAAAAATGGAAAACTGTTTGATTTCGATGGACAAACGCTTTACTTTGAGTTGATGTCAATTTAAAGAAAAAAATTTGGCTAATAATATCATGCCGAATGAGGATGTGATGCCTGCTCCTGAGGCGTCTGCTCCACCAGAAAGTGTGGCAGAACAGCAGTATACATCCCTATATCCCAGTCTTCCCAATGCTGAAACTTTCCGGCTGACTGAGCTCAGCAAAATTGAAAAACAGATTTCTAATGAGGCGGAGCACTACAGAGTTGTGCTAAAAAAATACAAAAAAGTCCAAAAGGCCTGCAGCTCTGTTGTTGCTGGTCTTGGAGTTGCAACAACAGCTCTGTCTTCCGGAGCTGTAGCCTCTGCACTGACGGTGGTTGGAATTGTGGTCAGTGTTCCTCTCGGTGTTGTGGGGGTGTTTGCGGTGCGGTTTCCACCGTTTTGACCGGTGTAAATAAAAAGCTTGAAGCGAAAGTTAACAAACACAGCAGACTGAGTGCTCTGGCTGTTGCAAAACATGACACAATAAATGCTTTTCTTTCCAAGGCACTCGATGATAATCGGGTTACCGATAAATAGAGTTCAAACATGCTACACATGAAATGAAAAGCTATAACCAAATGAAAGAGGCTTTGCGTACAAAATTCGCAAAAAAACAGCCAGCTCCGGCGCCACCACATCTTAAAAAAATAAAGGAAGAGGTTTACGAAGACTTCAGAAAAAAAACTCGCAGCGAGCGTAGCTTTGAACTAAAATTTGAAGGAAAAAATGTGAAATTTTATGTAAGTTTCACGAAAAATTGAACAAACGGGAGAGGCTACTTGCCAATTTTGAAGAAAAGAAATACAAACAAAATGGCCCAGCCGCACTCAAAAGGGAACAAGCGAGGAACAAAAAAAGCAAAGAAAAAGAGAAAGCCGGGTCTAATGCCAGTTGAACAAGATTCATGCCATGTAACCAAGCAGATTGATTATGCGCATTTAACAAAAAAAGCTGACCGACGCGCGCCGCCGAAGAAATTGAAGAAATATGGCAAGTAGTCTTGCTTCTAGGCGGGAATGCGTTACTACTGTCACGCGTGACGTTGCGTGACGTGACACGAAAAAAGACCCTTGTTGGGGGGTGCTCGGTGGCTGTTCTTGCCTAGCCCCGGCTAGGTCTTTTACCCGCCGCTGGCAAGGCGGCTGCCCTTTCCCATTTTACCTCTGGGAGCGAGGTTGAGAACTCATCCCCTGTTACCAGTAGGGCCGGAGCGGGCTCACCCAAGGGGTATTGTCCACTGGAAGACTTATCTGCACAAGTCGTACAGGGTTCAGAAGTGGCCAACTTCTTCCCCCTAAACTTTAATATTATTCCAACTTCCTATATATTTGAAAACGCTTTGATTTTTTACGTTTGTTGTAACTCTTTTGTGGTTCTTTTTTCTCGGGTTTATGCGCATGCGCATATGTATGGCCATTTAAAGATATGAAAAAATATAAGGCACAATAATAGCCTTGTTCCATGGTATTTGCTGTTTTCTCTCGGACGTTTTTACGCCTGTTTGGCAAAAAGAGGTAAGACAAATTACCTTTGAATTTGTTGAAGCGATGAAAGAAGCAAAAAAACAAAACGAGATTATGACTAATTCGAAAGGGGAATTCCCCAACAAACTTCCTGTCTCATATGATATTTATTGGTGAAATATGTTATTGGTGAGATATGTTATTAACGACGAGCATGCGAGGAGTTAAGAACATATCGGTTTAAGACTTAAAATTTGGAAATAAGTGAATAACGTATGCTTGTGCACCAGAACCCTCATTTTACATGTGTGTGCTAGTCTGTCCCTTATTTTTTCAGTTTTAATGTTTTTCAACTTGCTGAATTTTATATATGCGCTTATATCTGTTGAATTGGAATCAGAGTTGTTTAGATTAAACACTGAATACTGATAACTATGACAGCAACCAAAGTAGTAACTTATATCTTAGGTTATTAAAATGTGTAAAGGTAATTCGGGTTTACTGTTTGGTACAAAACAAAATTAATAACAAAATCTCAGTGGAGGGTATTCGTTTTAAAATTTGAGTGGTATAAACATCCGCATGTTTGTTAATGTGCAGCCTTAAAACTATCTCATTTTTATTATTGTGTAGCGTTAAAACTGTCCCTTATTTTTTCAGTTTTAATGTGTAGCGTCAAAAATTCGGCCATTTTGTACGGTATTTTAGAATAGTCTCCAAGTCCTGAATATATCGTTGTATTTTTCTCACGATACAGTATGTTGCCCTATTTGCCGGACACCCCTATTTTCGGACACTTTGACTTTACGATTCTGTACTTCGTTGTAAAAACAAAACAAATCCGAACGATATGTTTCCAAGACTTATCGACTAGTCTCCTTTCGTTTGGTTTTTGTTTTCGTGGCCGAGCTAGGCTCTGTTTAGATGGGAAGATTTAAGTTTTGGACGAGGTAAGTAAAATTTGTTTGTTATTGATTGTAATTTTTATCGTGCGTCGAATTATATCTTTTCAATTAAGCGGTCTGTTCTCACAAAATGTGCGGTAGGTTGTATTTTTATTTCGACATAAGTGAAACTAAATGGACTAGGTTTTTCAGCATATAAAAATTTTGTTTGCAGTTTCGTATCTCCGATCAAAAGTACTAAAGAGTTTATTTGTATTTTTGGTGAGGTGTGCCTAATCCCAGACTCCTAACGATAGTCGGCAAACTATAGGTATTTTTAAAATGAAATTCATGGAATAGTCGTTGAAAAGCTAGTGTTTTTGTGATTAATTTATCATTTTGTATGTAAAAGCAAAATCGGTGGTTAAAATGCTGAAAAACGATTTGTATGACTCCAGGACTGTACAGCGAGTTTATTAATATTCACTCATGAGAATCTTGCGAGCACCGGCATTTGCGGTCTGAAGACCTCTTCGCTAACATTAAAATTCGGACAGAGTGAAATTTTTTAAAGGAATGCTTCTTTATTTGACTTTTACATGATATATTTTTCCATAATCGAGATGAATGTTTCAGAGAAAAAGGGAGCATTTATCTCGTAACGACGGTCCAGAAATAGGGCAGCCTGTCCGGAATTAGGGCACTGAATTTAACGAAGTCTTTCCGTAAATACAAAGAAACCAAAGAGCTTCGAGCAATGAAACTTCACGCCCTAATTGCGAGCAGTGGAAGCTACACTGTGGCTAAATTTTAGCCCGTTAGTGCTGTTTTGAGGTAAAATATTAAAGTTTTGCAAACACCGTCCGGAAATAGGGCAACTGACTCTATATCTATTTTATGAATTAACACTCTTCAAATCATCTGCTTTCTGTCATGGATAATTGTTCGATCCTCGTACTACTCGCCTGTTTTGTTGCCAATGGTTGCTGTCCCAGTGTTTACATATATTATCTTTAATAGATAAGCTTTGCCGGCATCCTGTTTTTAGGGGTTCAGCCAGCTGGAGGTTAAACCGGATAAAATGGCTTGTTTTTCTCTTACGGGGCTTAGGCAACACGTTCTCCCCTAGCTTGACATTGGTCGTTTCAATGTTTTTTTTTTTTTTGGGAGAGGTCGTCAAACAAACGAAGCAAATTGAAAAATTCACGTGCAGAGCGATTGATTTTTGCTCAAAAAAACTTTCGGTTTTGTGCCGTTCTCGTAAGGAGTGTTAAAAGTGGCAATTATAAGGAGTGTTAAAAGTGATAATTTTAAGAATTCTTAAAAATGGCAATTATAAGGAGTGTTAAAAGTGGTAATTTTAAGAATACCAAAATGCAGGTGCAGAGCGTTTTCTTGGCTTTTGAAAACCCTCAGTCTTGTGGCGTTTTCGAGGCCGTAGTCGTTGTCTAAACTCTCAAATCATACCAAATCGACCAAAAACCAAAGGTTTTCCTTGTGTCAGCTGTTAAAGAACCAATAGAAATCTTAAACTTCTAGAACGATTTAGAAAAATTTATTTGAAAAAAAAGTATCGCCAAGACTTTCAACATAAACAGAGGCTGTATTTCATTAACCTATGATATAGGGCCCACCTGTACCTGACCAATGATAGCAAAACAAAACTAATATGTATTCGATGAAAGAGATACGCCAACCCTGCGTTTTTTTCTTTCTTTTGTCGTTGTTGTTGGCGATAAGGAATGAAAAACGAAGTTCTAATCTAAAATCTGTGAAAAGGAAGATTGAATGTCTATTTCCGTTTCATAGTGTGAGAATAATCCGTTTTCGATAAATTTGGCTTAAATTAGTAAGTGGGAATAGTGCAAGACATTGACTATACAAAGTTGATTTTCTTTTGATGCAAAAGACAAATTAAAGACGGCGTTGGTAAGTGCGAAGATTAGTTGATAAAATGATAAATCGTCACAGTTAAGATCCTAAATTAATGTTTAGTAATTCCTGTTTTGCTATATTTACTTCGAAAAAAGTTTTAAAACTAATCTACATTGATATGAAAAAAAAAAAAAAAAAAACAAAAGGGCGATAAAAGTCTTTCTTTCCTTTGTTATCTTATTAAAGTGAGTGAAAATGAGAAATATAACATGATAGAAATGCATGAAACCCCAAATTGAAACTCGAAAAAAATCCCATCTGGAACTTGGATTGTTTTCGAGTTTCAATTTTTTCAATTTTCTATCATGTTGTATATCTGATTAAACAAAAGCAAAAACGGAACGACTCTGATAAAGGCCTTTATATTATCTTTAGTATTGAATATCAGGGTTGCGTAATGTTTACTTTGCTTTTATACCACTTTGATGATCAGCCACTGGAAACAAGTTTAGTGTCGCCAACAATCTACCATTGGTATTTCAGTTATCGATGAAGTTGAATTTTGAAAAATGAGGAACAATATCTTATAATCAAGTGCATCTCTTGCCAGAAGCCATTATGGCCCCCTGTGTCATTATTTTTTAGAGATCTAAGATGGAAGGAGGCATCGGTCATTCTGTGCTGTTTCTCACGTTCTTGTTCATCCATGACGTGCACTCGAAGAAGAGAACATTTACTTGTGGTAAGTGAGTTGACTCCCAGCTATGATGTATTTTTGTCCCATCTTATACAAATAGGAAGCAGTTATTTATTTCGTGATCTGTCCATGAGACGGCTAACGTAGTCTTCCTCAAACACTATTGTTAAATGAGTGTCATGTCCTTGAAGCTGACCAAACAAGGGAATGGTACTTTTTTATAGCAAGGAAGAATGCAGTAGATATTCGATGTGTAAGATCCGATTCAATTTGCTTCTTAAATTGAAGAAGGTACATTGTAAGAAGTTGTCTGTTTTTCAACTATTATCCAATCTAATTCCTTCTGTTTGGTTATTTTTGTAATTGTTTTTCTTGTCATGTGTCTCCCATTTGTCATTTGGAATTGTCCATGTAAAGATGAGTCTCAAATTTCCCATGAGCCACAAACCTTAATTTTGTTGGCGCTTCCTTTCCACTTAAAGAAACTGTGCGGTATAAGTCATCACCATCATCATCATCATCATCATCATCATCATCATCATCATCATCATCATCATGTAATGTATGAAATATCATGTAATCTTCCGAACAAACTATTTTTTATCTCCCAGGTATCATCGATGCGCACCTTGAAGAACAGGATACGGTTAAGTTTGCTCTCAACATGACAGCTGCCTTCAGAAACTTTTCTCTATCACTAGAAACATTCAAGGTGTCAGAAAAGATGAATTTGTATAACGAAGGTACGATATTAACCTAACTGGCTTTAATTTAACATTATGAAAGATTTCGATGGCACTGTTTGCACTGTTTGTGGGTACGTGCAAACATTTTCAACTACAATTTCAATTAATTATCATTTCAGCTTCAACTCTCTTACAACGAAACGTCATCGCCCTTTTCGAAGGGAGCCAAAAACAGACATACACATGCGCAATCTCCACAGTAACCGGCATTCCCCTTATCCGTCTCCATGGAAACAAAACACCATTTGGTCAATGTGAGAAAGTGGTACAGATGTCAGCGAACTACAAGGACTACGCTCATACTACCCTTGGCATAATCAACACGTTCAGATGGGAAAAGATTACAGCAGTATTCGACGGTAATTTTTATTTACTGTAATTCAAATAAAGGAATAATCGCCTTCAGGTTAGCCCAGTCAATAAAGCGCCGCACTGTTGAACAGGAGGTCATAGGCTCAAACCTTAGAGTGGTTCTGAATTAAAATAATTGGTAAGATCATGGTAAGATCGTGGTCAGGTGCCGAGCATTTGCAGCAGCTCATATGATCGCGTCCTTGGGAAGTGACGTCAAGCTATTGGCCTTGTCTCCTTCATCACACACGTAAAAGTCAAGCGGGATATATCGAGAGGTTTATTACACAAACGCATTTAAATATAGAAATAGAACAATGAATGTTGAGGTTTTTTACTGGATATTACATTCTTGACGAATGAAACGTAATGCCTCTCAGCTCATAACGCTGGATATTGTTCTTTATGTGTTTACTTTAGTTTCTATATGCATACAGTATCGCATTGTTCATTTGTTCATTTACCGTGTCCGCACATAGATGTTCCCAATTAGTAATGGATACTTTCTCTTGGCTGGCAAAGATTGATTTATTGATGGATGTGGTTGCATCCATGATGGTTGGGTTGTTTGTTTGTTTGTTTAGCTGGCTGGTTCCCTGGTTCGTTTGTTGGTTTGCTGGGCTGGCTGCATGGCTGGTTGGGTTGTTTGTTTGTTTAGCTGGTTGTTTGTTGGTTGGCTGGATAGGCTGTTTAGCTGGCTGGGTTGTTTGTTTCTTTAGCTGGTTGGCTCCCTCGTTCGTTAGTTTGTTGGTTGGACTGGCTGTTTGGCTGGTTAGGTTGTTTGTTTGTAATTCAGCTGGGTGGATCCCTGGTTCGTTAGTTGGTTGGTTGTTGGGTTGCGCTGGTTAGCTGGATGTTTGGTTGGTTGGATTATTTGTTGGGTTGGTTGAACGGTTGCTGGTTTGCTTGATTGAATGAAGGAACTTATGCTTTCTTTTCATTTTCAGAAACCCGTTTTCACGAAGCATGGTACTTCCATAAGATATCAGAGAATTCAGAACTTACTGTTAGTTTAGTTCAGCTTCCTCTTCAACAAGCAACAGGAACTCTCTGCCTATCGATACAACGAGTAATGGAAAAAATAAAAACGTTTGAACCCGAAGTTACACTCGTTTATACAAGCAGAGAAAACATAGAACTATTGCTTCAGCAGGTAACGGTAATCTCAAATTATGCACATTGGCTTAACTGAGAACCTCTGCCTTTCCTTTTATTTTGTTATATGGCACTGTAATGCTAACTTTATCCTACAGTTCTCCTTGTATGGGGCTTAATGCACTTGCCTATAATATTGGTATGACTGTGAATTTTGATAGACACTGTGACCGTGTTCGTGATCGTGATCGTGGTCCTGGCCGTAGTCGCGGTCTGTGTCGTTATTGTGGTCGTGGACGTGGTCGTGACCGTGACCGTGACTGTGATGATCTTTATCCCGGTCCTGATCGCGACGTAATCGGTCGTGGTCGTGGTCGTTGTCCTGATCCTGGTCCTGGTCCTGGTCCTGGTCCTGGTCCTGGTCCTGGTCCTGGTCCTGGTCCTGGTCCTGGTCCTGGTCCTGGTCCTGTTCCTGGTCCTGCTCTTGGTCCTGCTGACTGTGATGATCTTTATCCCGGTCGTGATCGCGTCGTGATCGAGGTCGTGTTCGAGATCGTGATTGAAATCGTGATCCTCATCATGAGTGTGGTAGTGATCGTGGTCGTTGTCCTGGTCCTGTTCTTGGTCCTGGTGGCTATGATTATTTTTATCCCGGTCGTGATCGCGTCGTGATCGAGGTCGTGTTCGAGATCGTGATCTAAATCGTGATCCCGATCGTGATCGTGGTCGTTGTCCTGGTCCAGTTCTTGGTCCTGGTGACTATGATTATTTTTATCCCGGCCGTGATCCCTTCGTGATCGTGGTCGTGTTCGAGATCGTGATCGAAATCGTGATCCCGATCATGATCGTGGTCGCTGTCCTGGTCCAGTTCTTGGTCCTAGTGACTGTAATGGTCTTTCTCCCGGACGTGATCGCATCGTGATCGAGGTCGTGTTCGAGATCGTGATGCCGATTATTGTGATCGTGATCGTGGTCGTTGTCCTGGTCCTGTTCTTGGTTATGGTGACTGTGATGATCTTTATACCGTTCGTGACCACGTCGTGATGGAGGTCGTGTTCGAAATCGTAATCGAAATCGTGATCCCGATCGCGAAATTGATCGTGATTGTGGTCGTAGTCCTGTTCCTAGTCCTTGTTGTGGTCGTGTTGTTGGTCGTGATCACTATTCCTGTCGTTGCCTCTGCTTTGTGCCCTTTCTCTCAGTCTTTTGTCAAATCACCCATTTTGCACTAATACCTTTACTTTTCTCAACAACAGAAACTTTGCCACAACAGAAATAACCCCATATGGATTCTTCAGGGACAGGTTAAACAATAAATACAATTGCTCTTTTTAATGCCGCTTTTACCGTATTCAAAGAAGGGTATGTAGGAGTATGTGTAGTTCGACCGTCAACCATGTAGACGTAATTATTGATGTCACACGACAATACCTTCTTTATGACGCCACAAAACGGGTTTGTCTAAAGTTGGAGAAGGCTCCTAAAAATGATTTGTTAGCAAATTATTGCTTCAGGTGACAAACGGCCTTATTATGTCTTGTATGATGATACTTACTTTGGAGTTATTAAGACATTTAGTGAAGTGAAGTGCGCTATTTCTTTTAATTATGTCATTGCCATCAATTGTTGACATGCTCACAAGGCTCTTTATTGAAGATTGACTAAGTTAAGATTATTAAGGCATTAACAAAAATGGCGCGAACTATGCTATACGTTGCCTGAGTGGACAACAAAAT
The DNA here is from genome assembly GCA_016490735.1 of Pachyseris speciosa. Lineage (NCBI taxonomy): Eukaryota > Metazoa > Cnidaria > Anthozoa > Scleractinia > Pachyseridae > Pachyseris > Pachyseris speciosa. The sequence continues at coordinate 17,954 of JAEMWC010001445.1, forward strand.
GACCTCGTTTGATGTAGCGTATTGGTATTAACCATTTACATATTCTTTTCTATGTTTCCGATGGTTGTCGGTAATTGACAAATCATAGGACACAATTGCCTTGGCTCTTGATGCGGTTCAGCTTATCAGCAAGGCTTTAAACAGAGAACCATTCTCATTCATCAATGGGTCTGCCATAACTTCACAAGGAAGAAGTGCATTTTTAACTTGTATCAGAAAGGTATACAGTTCGAATCACATAATTAAAAGTTACATCCAAATTATACACATAACAACAATAATAACAATAATAATAATATTATTATAATATTATATTATAATAATAATATAATGATAGTAATAATAATCTGACATTTGGTTTTGTAGTAGTAATTACTTAAGTTAAAATGTCGTAAATAGTTGTTGTAAATGTTGCAATAATGATAGTGATAATGAAAATGGTAATGGTAATGGTTATGGTAATAGTAATGGTGATGGTGATGGTGATGGTAATGGTAATGGTAATGGTAATGGTAATGATAATGGTAATGGTGACGGTGATGGTGCTGGTGATGGTGATGGTGATGGTGATGGTAATGGTGAATGGTAATGGTAATGGTAATGGTGATGGTGATGGTGATGGTGATGATAATGGTAATGGTAATGGTAATGGTAATGGTGGTGATGGTGATGGTGATGATAATGGTAATGGTAATGGTAATGATAATTCTTTTAAACTGTAAATTACAACTCCAGTTTTCCTGACTGTTTCAGCAAATTAATGACGCCAGAAAACAAAAACAAAACGAAACAATAACAGAGTAACAAATCGGTTGACTTCGCATTTTCAAAAATGTTGTGCTATAGTTATGAACTTACTTTGCTTAACTTGGAAATAAAAGTGCGTTGGTTGACTCAATTGCTTTATAATTAATCGTCTTCTTTGTGCGGAGTGCAAGTCTCATGGTTGAGGTCTAATAATAGTCTGTTGGCAATGCAGTGGAACGTTAAATTATATTTTCTTACCCTGTGCCTTCCATTGCCAGCTTCATCTGCAGGGTGTAACAGGACCGATCCAGTTTAACGAGCAAGGAGAGCGAACAGGGGTTGATATGGAAATTATCAATCTCAATTTTATGTATTGCGAATATTTGTTAATATATATATTTAGCCAAGCCTAAAAGCGGAACTCCAAAAGCATTCTTTTTCTACTGGTCTGCTGGTCATATCACCCATCTGACCTCACTCAAGCTACAGAGCTAATGCTGTAAAAAAATAGTATGGAAAGGTGATCTGAGCCCGTGGCACAGTGGATTTGGACCCCCCGCAGATTTGCACCCTCCAGTCTAGATCTGCTTGTGGATCAGATTTGGACCCCCTAGTCCAGAACTGCTAGCAGATATGAATCCCCTTTTACGGATTTGGACCCCCACCCCTCCTAAAAACAAGCGTTTTATTGAGTAAGGTAAAAAAAATTCCTTTCCAGACTGAGTTTGGAGATGTTAAAAAGCAAAATAAAAATATGGAGGTAGGTTTTTTTAAAAATAATCTTTAATACCTTGTGTAAAAAAGAACCTGCAACGCTAATTTGCATATATAAATGAGAAAGGGCTTACTTTAAGTTTAATTTTAAGTTTTAAGTTAAATAGTACTTTGTCATGCGAATACAACTAAGTTGATACAAAACAAAAATGTGCATGACTGGAGAATAATTGGGAGAAACTAAATTCCCATACAAAGAATATTATCTAATATTACACATTCTAAACACTAAGAGGTGAAATTTAAACGTGGCCCAAAGCTAACCTAATCAAATTAAATCGAATACTTGTCTCTTACAAGTCACCCCTGATTTGAGATTGAGACTAAAAATTATGAAGTAAAATTGAAATACAATCCAAAGCTAACCTAATTAAATTACATACTTGTCACTCACAAGCTACATCTGATTTAAAATTAACACTAATAATGTAATAGATAGGACTTAAAACTGCTTAAAGAAGGTGCATGCATGATGTTCGATGGAACACCATTCCAGTCTCTTATGTAGCGATTAAAAAAAGAAAAGCTGAAGGCCATATATATATTTAGCCAGGCCAAGCCTAGAATCGGAGCTGCACACTCTCATCGAGCAACTTCGCAAGAGTTTATTTGGGCCAGTTTTTAATTTGTGTCCAAAACAATTGAGCAGCAGCAGGGAAAACGAATAGTTTTCGATCGTAAACGTTTGCAAAAAAAGAAGAAAAAAAAAGACAGACATTCTTGAGTCCTAACTACTTTCAGATGAAAGCGTAAAGGAATTCAAAGCGGATCAAAAACAAAAAAAAACACTACAAGCGAACAAAGTACGATGCCGGCGAGTGTTTGCTCGAATAAGGAGAAGGTGGAGAAATTAAACAAGACTAGCTAGTAATTAAAATAACTTGTACTGATAAAGCTAGAAAAATCGGTATTTATTTTGACATAAATGCCCCTAGAAAAGAAAATAAAGGGTACAAACCCTTCGTTTACAGCAGTCAACAGGAATTGACCGCGGTTCGGAAACAACAGAACAACAAACATATTATATACAAGAAAACAAAGCACAATACGAATAATATTTCTTCGAAGATTCTCGGAGAAGGTGGAGAAATTAGACAAGTAACAAAACTATCTTGTATTAAGCTAGACATAAATGTCCGTAGAAAAGACAAAAAAGAGGTCCGCACCTGATCGTTTAGAGCAGTCAACAGGAATTACTGAGACAGCAATCACTCGGAATGCGACAGAGCTGAATAATAGAGCCATTTCCCACAAAATCTTTCCTTGGCTGACACAAAACACTTAAGTGCTTTGATAGTTTTATTGTTACTTCCCATGTCTTCCGAAGAACCTTCTTCAATTAATGATTCTCAGTGGCAAAACATCATCCAGATAACGAAGAAAGCGCTTGCCAAACCACACGAGCATTTCTCTCGGAGACCCGTCCACTATAAAATTTATCAAAACCAGCCAGCCAGTCAACCCATTTCGCTGTTTTTAACATCCAAACGCTGATTCTTACCGGTTCAAACAAATTAAGCCGACAATGACGAGTGAAGCTCGCTGGGTTTTGACAGTTTTGGCAGCATTTTGACAACTTTATGTCAGATTTTGAGACGTGCACATGCACATGCATTTGATCGGAATTTTTTAACTCGAGCTTGAGTTTCCGCCTTTAATTCTTAATTTTACGAGGACTCATTGCGATTACGTGTTAATAAGATAAGGGCAAAAGTTTCTTAACGCTATTGAGACAACAAGGTCGAAAAACAGTCAGCCAAGCCGAGTAAAAACACTCGTTCGCTTGCAAAGAAAACAACGTAACAAAACAAACAAACAATTCAACTACTTATTTGCGTCCAAAACGAGTACAGATGATTGTTATTTATATCCATTCGAGAGAAAAATACAAGTTTCATTCCTGAACAAAAGTAACAAGGATTAAACCAAATGTTAAGCTTCTAGTTATTTAATTTACCTCACTGTCCTGTGTTGTAGAGGTTTCTACCACTTGAAAATACGTAAGCTTCAGTAAAGTAAAAACAAGCATCCGCAAAAATAGCAAACGGTTTGTCCAAAGAAAGAGCTTCTTCCACAGAGTTTGAGCTACTCATTCCTTCCATTAATACCGGTGAACTGTTAAGTGACTTTTCTTGGTGAGATGCAAGATGCCGCGGTGAAGTGAAAGCCCTTGAACCGTTGAATTATAGTGTTTTCAACCACACAATCGATCCAAGTTTGAAGCTTTTCCTGAGAAAAATCTTTCGTCCTTCCTTTCATCACTTGAAAATTCACCTTCCGGAGTATCTTTTGACAAGTTCTTGATCTTTATGCTTTTTACGCGAAAGACAAACTTCGATCGAAGAAGATGAAGTTGTTTTGCTCAAATGAATGTGAAATTACGAGCCGCAGTAAGCGCACGAAAAATTTAAAAGCCTCGATTTGGTTTGGGTGTCCCACACCTGGCTTGAGCCTGCGATCCAATCGAAAGCACGTACCTGGTCAGCGGCCAACTTCAAAAAAAACAGCTGACCTCGATGAGGTCTTAACTTGAGCCCGCGATATGGTCACGTGACACTGGTCAGCAGATACCTTGTTTTGACAGGTGTCAATTGGCTATAAGATGGATGTCCAGTATCAAAGACGTACGCTGTAAAGTAGCTGGTCAGCTGGGCCGGGTGGAGTATGGCCGTCATGTTGGATTATTATCATTATTATTAGGATATTATTAATTACTGGGCGACTCCGTCGTCGTCGTCGTGCGTACGCGCCCGCGAGCAATACCGCTAGCCATTTTTACCATGATAAAAGCAGTTGACGGGTTTCTATAGGTATGGTGCTCCGCTTGGCGGCCCTTCGGGCCGCCGGAGCTCCGCTAAAATCAATTGTGATTTGCACGCGCGTATTTTCCCGCGCTTTAAGCCCCGGCTCCACGTTCAAACATTGTTGTAAAACATTTGTTGGATGAGCAATGTTAGAACGTGTAGCATGCATGTTTGATGACGTTTGTTCAACATTTTTTGTTGGAAGAATGTTTTGATTTCGATCAAACATTTTCTCCAACATACAACAAATGTTAAAGCGTGTAGCCGCCCTTTCAACAATGTTGTATTGCAAAGACCAATCAGAGTTAAGGGTCCAGTCTCCAATCCGAATCCTAATGGCAGAGGTGGAAATTGTTGAAGCCAGAACCCCGAAGCGACGTGTTTCCATCAATGTTATATGCGTATCCAACATTGTTAGAAGCGTTCTGACAACAATGTTGGGACGTTACGTGTTACAATGTTACAATGTTACGTGTTACAATGTTACAATGTTACAACGTGTAGCCGGGGCTTTACGCAGGTTACATGTAATTACTTCAAATTCTGATTGGTTCATTGCGCTGTTTGCATCTGTTGTGATTGGTCAGAGTAATTGTTATGGTTTTGGTTTTACGACAATCAATTGAAAACCGCTCTCATAGGGACACTTTTGTAATATACTGGAGAAACTAAATGAATCCTGAAACTTGACATCTTTTCGCTTTCATATAAAGAAGAAAAAACTTACAGCTTGAGGATGAAATCGAACGGAGCCCAAAACTGCTTAAAAAAACCTTCTACGTTGTTTGTGTGAGGTTATTTCTGGATTGCGAACGATAAAAGGAAAGAGACAAAGGAAAATTAGCTCTGAGTGTCATCTTCTCTAAAAATAGAAATGCCTGACTTTGGTCATGTGATCAGTTGGGTTTTTGCAGAGGACGGGACTGACATGTGCCAAACATTTAAGGCCTATCCCGTGGAAACGGTCCTAAACATAGCCACATTTCTTGTGCCCAACATTTGTGGCAGTTGTTGGCCAGTGTTGGCCACATTGCTTAAATGGCCCCAAAATTGACCCAACCATGTTGGACTGTACATTGTCAATTCGGTGGGCTCTGAGACAAAACACTGTCAACAAACGTACTGCTTGTCCGGCTCCTTGAATCGCTTTCAAGATCGCTGCGCTCATCAAATGACTTAAGATTCGAAAATTCGTGAAGGTTGGGGCCCTGATTAAAGGACTTAACCTCAGCAGCGACGAAAAGCCATGTTGGGAAAGGCAAGGGCTTTGAAACCATGTCAATAGGCCATATTCGTTTTCTCGGTATTGAACTGGATCTAACACGAAATGGAGGCTCTTGCCGGGGAATACATTTACATATGAAAAGATTCCCCCCTTTAAGCCTCGTGTGCAAGCTAGTTCCAGTTCATTACGAAGAATACGAGTAAGGTCTGTTGTGTGGTTCGAGGATAGGAATCCAAAGCTGTTTTTGCTTTAAAGGAAACAACATTGTTGAGCTGGGCTTCAACGATGGCAATACGAAAGGAATAATTGACAATTATTGGACGAGCTTGAGCAAAATATCGTGATTTGTCAGTGGCGAGCACGTCAATTATTTGCCCAAACCGAAGACTGAGGCAAATAATTGATTGGCAACACACTAGCAAATCACGATATTTTGTGAAAACCAAGTTCAATAATAATTATATTATTATTAATTATTCGATCGCCGAGCTTGTTTTTCATAATTATTTTCGGGAAGCGTTAAACGATCTGCCATTTTTCACTAAATTTGAAGAGCATTGACGCGTAAACACAACTACGCATCAACAGAATATTATTTGAAGCTAATCACGGTTGGACGGTAATGCGCACGAACAGGCCATTATTTGTAGGCAGTTATTTATAGGTCACTTGGTAGGCTCTGGGACAATGAAAAGGAAGGGAAAAAAGTATCGAATGATAATGAGACTTGTTGGCTCAAAAGGTTTGAAGCCAACAACAGGCAGCAATACTCAGAATCACCCAAGATCTTGCGATCTTTATTTTTTCTCACTGGACCTATCTTATAACTGCTTTATTTTGTCTTATAAGTAATACAACCTCAGTATGTGACGTTCACAAAACTTACAGTCACATGAAAGTTAAGTCGTATTTTCATTGGTTATCCGCCGAGACACCATGCACATGCCTGCTTGGTTCACTACTGGACGCTCATCTCCACATGGTGATTTCAGACGAAAGGAACGGAGATCATCTCCTGGTACATGGAAAGGCTCGATTTACTAAAACTAACTGCTTCAGAACTCGCTGTTGTAAGTGGTAGAAGATCTCGTGTGTTCGGTGGCGGCGTCTCTAACACGTCTGCGGACTGCGGTTATTTTGTTCCTAACCAGTGGCAAGGTCGATATGATGGTTATATTAAGGTAATATAAGACGTATGGAGAAAGGGTAGGGGTGAACGAGGCCACATAAGGAAAGCACCAAAGAAGCTACTAAGAGAGTGCTTAGGCTAGAATCCCATGCTACTCTCATGTTCACAGCTTGTCGTAGCCATTTCACAGACACAAATGAAACGAAATACCATGACGTTTTCAGGGGTAGTAGGGTGGAGAGCTGAAGGAGACGGGGGTGAGGTGGGGAGGTTCCTTCTCCCTTCTCCATGAAAGTCTGAATCAGGTCACCTCTACTATACGTGACGAATATTGATTTTAAAGCACCATCCTGGTGCAATGCGGTGACTTATTGACTTGCTTTTCACCTGAAGTCTGAGCCATCAGTACATTTCTCAGGTTAAACGAGGGGAGTAGTTGTTGCTCACGTAGTACGCCATGAGAAACATTTAATATAGGTTTTCTATTTTAAATTTTTGTAGCTGATACTGTTACCTTGTGGCATACCTCTCTTCTTCATGAATACACGTGCATAGTTATTACTGAACGGTTTATTGTCATGACGATGATGATGGTGATGATGATAATGATGACGATGATGATGATGATGATGTAAGGAAAACAAGCATTTACTTGTATCTTCTCTGGTAAACTTCAATAAAGTTTATCACAGTGAAAAGTAGCCTGCGTAGCAGGCGCATCAAAGGGTGGGAGGGGCGCATAACCCCCTCCCACCCTTTTATGCGCCTGCTACGCAGGCCAAGTGAAAAGCTGAGGTTCATTGACGTTTAGCTGTTAAACCTGTTTTCTGCAACTGTTCCTGCAAGATGAGTAACATTTGTATCACCCTGATTTGTAATAAACAACAGGATTTGTAATATCAACCGGATTTGTAATAAAAATCAACCGGATATGTAACAACAACAGGATTTGTAATTAAAATTAACCGGATATGTAATAAAATAACTAACACGATTTGTAATAAACTTTTAACAGGATTTGTAATAACATACTTAACCGGATTTGTAATAACCTATCAACAGGATTTGTAATAACGCTGCGAAAGGTGAATCACATACCCAATGTATTTTCTTAAAGATATCCATACCCTCTATTCTCCTACTTATGGAAGGGTTTGGACATTCCAGAAGGTTAGGAGTCGAAGACGGCGCCAATTTCAGAGGAGTTTAGGAGAGGGGGGTGTGGAGTTAACATATTCTACATATCTGCCTTCATATATGACCCCCGGGGGCACTCTATACGGGGAGGCTCCACCCGAAAGGGGTACCTTTTTCACGCTTCAGGTATATGGAAGGGTAGGCTTTCACGAGGCTAAGTATATGAAAGGGTAGGGAAATATGTCATTTCGGTATTTAAAGGGCCTTTCATTAAAATATTTCGAACACACATGCCTTACCACTGTACTGTTTTAATGTTGCGTTATATATCAGAACATAATATATATATTAAGCCAAGCCTAAAAGCGGAGCTCCAAAAGCATTCTTTTTCTACTGGCATTTACATATAGTCTGCTCGTCATATCACCCATCTGACCTCACTCAAGCTACAGAGCCAATGCTGTAAAAAATAGTATGGAAAGGTGATTTGAGCCAGTGGCACAGTGGAGTCAGTCCCCCCGCGGATTTGCACTCTCCAGTCCAGATCTGCTTGTGGATCAGATTTGGACCCCCCAGTCCAGAACTACTAGCAGATATAAACCCCCTTTTATGGATTTGGACCCCACACCCCTCCTAAAAACAAGTGTTCTACTGAGTAAGGTAATAAAAATTCCTTTCCAAATTGAGTTTGGAGATGTTAAAAAAGCAAAATAAAAATATTGACATAGGCTTTTTAAAAAATAATCTTTAAAACCTTGTGTAAAAAAGAACCTGCAACGCTAGTCTGCATCTATAAATTCTTAACACAAAACATGTCTTAACATCTTAGAGCAATACCTAAGGACAGGTCTGTTTCCCCGTTCAACTGTAGGCTACTTAGTTATGGTTTAGAGCCACTAGAAATTGGTGGAGAAGCCTGCATGGTGATTGCTCCTTTGAATCAGTATCACATCAGTGATTCAGATCATCACTTCATAATGAATGCAATTTCAATTATCCACTGCCTCCCATGAGACAGTCGGAAATCAGAAATTGTGTATCCTCTGGATATATATGCCTCACAAAAATTATGAAAGAAAGATACATGGAAATCAATGAAAATATTTAGATGATATGAATTAAGACCAAGATATTTCTTTTGATCAATTACGTTTTGACCTTACTATAAAAAAAACTGTTTGCTAACATTAAGCTCATCAATCAATGCACCTACAGTGTTTTCAAAGAGAAATCCAGCTGCTCTTCTGGCCAGCCAAGTGCAAGATCAAGCAACTTGATAATAAATATTGGGCATTTGGTTGATACCACTAACAATGTAGTACATTTGGTTGATACTTCTAACAATGTAGTATGAGGATTTAAGGTAATGATTCATCAAAGCAAAAGTGCTGGAAATCCGTGTTAGCCATCTTAACTTGATTTTCTATTTTGCAAGAAAGATAAGGACTAGTCTCACATTTCTCCATGTACATTTGAAATTGCACAACATACTTCATCAAACATCAGAAATCCATTGAACATTAATGCCAATTGTCATCCAAACATCCCACAAGATTGGTGAGACCACCTACTAATAAAATTAATTGAAAGACTGTATGTAGCAGAAGGAAGTCCAAAGGATGTGTACATTGATGAGAAAGAGCTTACTTTAAGTTTAATTTTAAGTTTTAAGTTTAATAATACTTTGTCATGCGAATACAACTAAGTTGATACAAAACAAAAAATTGCATGACTGGAGAATAATTGGGAGAAACTAATACAAAGAATATTATCTAATATTACACATTCTAAAAACTAAGAGGTGATATTTAAACGTGGCCCAAAGCTAACCTTATCAAATTAAATCGAGTACTTGTCTCTTACAAGTCACCCCTGATTTGAGATTGAGACTAAAAATTAAGAAGTAAAATTGAAATACAATCCAAAGCTAACCTAATTAAATTACATACTTTCACTCAGAAGCCACATCTGATTTGAAATTGACATAAATAATGTAATAGATAGGACTTAAAACTGCTTAAAGAAAGTGCATGCATGATGTTCGATGGAACACCATTCCAGTCTCTTATGTAGCGATTAAAAAAAGAAAAGCTGAAGGCAATATATATATATTTAGCCATGCCAAGCCTAGAATCGGAGCTGCACACTCTCACCGAACAACTTCGCATGGCTTTACTTGGGCTAGTTTAGTTTGTGTCCAAACCAAGTGAGCAGCAGCAGGGAAAACGAAGGGTTTTCGATAGCAAACGTTTGTAGAAAGAAAGACAGACATTCTTGAATCCTAACTACTTTCAGATGAAAGCGTAAAGGAATTCAAAGCGGATAAAAACAAAACAAAACAAAACAAAAACACTACAAGCGAACAAAGTACGATGCGAGTGTTTACTCGAAGAAGGAGAACGTGGAGAAATTAAACAAGACTAGCTGGTAATAGAAATAGTTTCTACTGATTAAGCTTGAAAAATCGGTATTTATTTTGACATAAAAGCCCCTAGAAAAGAAAATAAAGGGTACAAACTGATCGTTTACAGCAGTCAACAGGAATTGACCGCGGTTCAGAAAAAACAGAACAACAAACATATTACAAGAAAACAGTAATGTCTTCAAAGATTCTTGGAGAAGGTGGAGAAATTAAACAAGTAACAAAAATATCTGGTTTTAGCTGGAAAAATTGCTTACAAATTTTGACATAAATGTCCGTAGAAAAGACAAAAAAGAGGTCCGCATCTGATCGGTTAGAGCAGTCAACAGGAATCACTGAGGCAGCAATCACTCGAACGCGACAGAGCTGAATAATAGAGCCATTTCCCACAAAATCTTTCCTTGGCTGACACAAAACACTAAAGTGCTTTGATAGTTTTACTGTTACTTCCCATGTCTTCCGAAGAACCTTCTTCAATTAATGATTCTCAGTGGCAAAACATCATCCAGTTAACGAAGAAAGCGCTTGCCAAACCACACGAGCATTTATCTCGCAGACCCGTCCACGATAAAATTTATCAAAGCCAGCCAGCCAGTCGACCCATTTCGCTGTTTTTAACATCCAAACGCTGATTCTTACCGGTTCAAACAAATTAAGACGACATGTTTATAGACGGCGAAACTTAATTGTTGTTTACAGGCCGCTTTCGACGAAGATCGAAAACTTTTTTCAAATGACGAGTGAAGCGCGCTGGTTTTTGACATTTTTGACAGCATTTTGACAACTTTATTTCAGATTTTAAGACGTGCACATGCACATGCATTTGATCGGCTTTTTTTTTGTTCGAGCTTGAGTTTCCGCCTTTGATCCTTTATTTTACGAGGACTCATTGCGATTACGTGTTAATGAGATAAGGGCAAAAGTTTCTTAACGCTGTTGAGGCACCAAGGTCGATCGAAGAAGATGTTGTTTTGCTCAAAATGAAGAAACCAACTGAATGTGAAATTACGAGCCGCGGAAAGCGCGTGGTTTGGGTGTACCACACCTGGCTTGAGCCTGCACATGCACATGCATTTGATCGGCTTTTTTTGTTCGAGCTTGAGTTTCCGCCTTTGATCCTTTATTTTACGAGGACTCATTGCGATTACGTGTTAATGAGATAAGGGCAAAAGTTTCTTAACGCTGTTGAGGCACCAAGGTCGATCGAAGAAGATGTTGTTTTGCTCAAAATGAAGAAACCAACTGAATGTGAAATTACGAGCCGCGGAAAGCGCGTGGTTTGGGTGTACCACACCTGGCTTGAGCCTGCGATCCAATCGAAAGCAAGTACCTGGTCAGCGGTCAACTTAAAAAAAAAGCTGACCTCGATGAGGCCTTAACTTGAGCCCGCGATATGGTCACGTGACACTGGTCAGCGGATACCTTGTTTTGACAGGTGTCAATTGGCTATGAGGTGGATGTCCAGTATCAAAGACGTACACTGTAAACTAGCTGGTCAGCTGGGCCAGATGGAGTATGGCCGCCATGTTGGATTATTAGTAATAGTAATTGGACCGAGTGGAGTACAATTCAGGGAGTAATCGCGCGAGTAATTTCAAAATCAGCCGAGCGCGATTACTCCCTGAATTGTACGACACGAGGTCCAATTACTAATTAATCGTATCTATAACAAATTTCGAGGTCCAATTACTAATTAATCGTATCTATAACAAATTTCGGAATTAAAAATTTCTTTTGGGAAGGTCTTTTGAGCGAAAACGTCTGTAGCGCTTTCCATATGTTTTGAAAACTGCAGGAAACGTTTGCAAAGGAAGCCATTAAAGCGCGCGTAATTGACGTGAAAATCACGTGGGTATCCAATTACAGGTATCCAATTACAAAAAGTTCAAATTGGATACCTGTAATTGGACATCCACGTGATCGCGCGTCGATTACGTGACATATAGGCGCGCGGAGAACCAATCACGATTGAGAATTTTGTTATAGATACGATTATGATTATTATTAGGATATTATTAATTATTGTGCAACTCCGTCGTCGTCGTCGTGCGTACGCGCCCACGAGTGATACCGCTAGCCATTTTTACCATGAGAAAAGCAGTTGATGGGTTTCTATAGGTATGGTGCTCCGCTATCACGTTTGCTTATATTATAACAAACTAGAAAACCTTTTTGTTATTCTTGTTAGACTTAGGTTAGAAAGCGGGGCAGGCAGAAAAACACCAAGAATATTATTTCGGCTGCTCACTCCCCTCCCTTCTCCGCTCATCTTGAATTCCGTATTCGAATTCGACCCCTCGACTCCCCCTCATCCCCCCACCCCCCCCCCCCCCACTCCGTATAGAAATTTCCAACCGTAAAGGTAGGGAAGGATATTGATATTTTATTGCAAACGTACATCAAGGTATGTGACTCACCTTTCGCAGTGTTATTACAAATCCTGTTGATAGGTTATTACAAATCCGGTTAGTTATTTTATTACATATCCGGTAGATTTTAATTACAAATCCTGTTGTTATTACATATCCGGTTGATTTTTGTTACAAATCCGGTTGATATTACAAATCCTGTTGTTTATTACAAATCAGGGTGATACAACATTTGATCATTTACCACATGTCCTTTTGTTATAAGTTGACTCTGCAGCTGTGACGTAATGCTAGCGCGTCTGACTCCAGATCAGAAGGCTGCGTCTTCGAATCACGTCAGGGTAACACAGGCTACCTTACAAAATTGATACACCTTTTTCGTCATTTAGTCGTTAAGCGTAAAAGTAGTCGTATAACCCGTTAACCGTCAAAATTTTGTAGCCACAAGCAATTTCATTGCTTTGAGAGTCAAGATCTCCAGTTAAAAAGGATGATTCGTGCTGTTTCGTGGCTCGCGAACCGGAAGTTTTCGTTCACAGGTTGAGCGATGGCTACAGTAAATAAAGAGCAAGTGCTGAGGGCGATAAGCTCACTGAAAGATACGGTAAGAATATGATTAAAAACTAAGGAAAAATACATCATGTCCTGGATTTAGAAAACATGTAATTGACTTCTATCGACTTAACGATCAAGTGAAGAAGTTCAGCTTTATATGAGTCATTTTAAATCAAACTTAACCACTTTCTTAAAATGGGTGGCATAAATAAGAATCCTTCATATTGACCCAGCAGCAGCAAGGTCTGGAATCACTCCTTGTTGCTTGGCTCAGATGCCGCAAGCGAGCCGAAAAGGAGGGTCTCAATGGGTATAAACAAGTTAAAAATTAATTTTCATTGTTGTAAAGTCTCAGGAACATTCTGGGGTAGAAAATTGTGGTAATATACTACCACGGTAAACTATATCTGGTCTATATCTTCATTCCTACATGTACACTGCGGTACTTTGACCAAAAAAAAAAAAAAAAACAAGAAAGTATATTTACTCGTATTTTTCGAAGCTTAATGATAAATGTGTCCAATGAAACATTTGAAATAACACCCATGCTGCATGGGTAACAGTTCTTCAAATCACCCTAATGACGTGGCTTATCGTTTTGTGACCGCCTAAACATCAAACCGTATGCACGCTTTGACTTGTTTTCCAGACCTTGTTATCACAGGTTTACCAGTGACCAGTTCCTCTGAGTCAAAATCTGCTGAATCAACATCACTATGATCGGAATCGCTTTCGCACTCCTCCACCTGGTTGAAATTAGCCTCGGACGCGAGCTTGAGTTGCGGAACAATGGTATCACTTACGAAACTTATTGCGTGCCCTTCGTCAGCAACAGAGCGGTTTTCTAAGGAGGCAGTGTGCGTGGGGTTACCTCTGTCGTCTGGGAAATGCATCCTTGTAACAGCGTTAGGATTTGCCTTTGAATACACTGCCGGAGGAAGAGCTCCTGCCTTATCTTTTCTGGTCTCGAACCTCACTGTTCTCTACCGTACTGAACGGTAATTCTCCAGCCACTCCTTTTTGGTCTCTTCTGCTTTTTTTGTAAGCGTATTAGCAGGCTGTGGAGTCATGAATTTTGCATCTTTGAACGGCGACAATACCCGTTTGTGGCACCGGGTAGAAAGAGGATGGATGGCTAAAGTATCCACCCCTCCCCCAATTTCGTTACTCGATTTAATGATATGGCACCGTAGCATATTGAAGAGCATCAAAGGTTTCGTGCTTGAAATGAGAAACTGCGTGTAAATTCTCTATTATTGTTGTAAGTAAAATTTTCCAGTCGAAATTATCTTTGTACTGTGGATTGACAATTGCGCACGATGTTTTACGGTTGATATTTTTTACGGCTATAACGTTTAATTTTTTCAATTTTTACGCCTAACGGCTAGATTTTTGGACGTTTTACGGCTAATGGCTAACCCCATTGAGGCCCTCGAACAGTATTAAAGTTGTCCAAAGAATGAACTCAGTGTTAAAGTAGGCTTCATTTTTATGTGTATACGCACTTTCTGCTTGGACACTACAACAGGCAATGAGATGTACCGCAATGAAGCAACGTCTGCAGTATAGAAAAACTGAAAAATTCAAAACGCTCTCCAAACAGGAACACAAATCAGCTATTGTTGATCATATTATGTATCAGTCAATTCCAAAAGCGCCCATCCCCCCCCCCTCCGGGCATACCCCGGGTATTTGATCCGAAATTTGCCCCGCACGGTGGGGCATTTGACTATCGGCTAAACATTGGTCGGCGGTCGCCAGCTAAAGGGTTTCGAGCGTCTTTCGCGCGCAAATATTAGGGACTTTAAGCATCGACGACGAGAACGGCAACGGCGACGGAAAAACCGAGAAAATACTGGAGAGAGGACGCGGTTGTGGAGTGAACTTGAAAGCAGTTAAGCAGCCGCCGAAGACGCCAACTTCTCTCGAGATATTCCTTCGCGTTCAGCCATTTTAATGATAATATGACCGATGTAGATTTTTTACTGTTGTACAAACTGAATACGTCAACAAATCAGTGCTGGAAAACGACAAGTGTTTATCGGAGATTAGATATCACATTTTTAGCCGAGGTAATGTAATAAAATAAAACAAAATAAAAATCACCAATATATTACCTAGAAGTAGCGACTAGATTAACATGAACTCAATTGAAATGTTCTGCTGCGAAGGCCGGGATTTGCGAGAAACGCTTTAGCAGTACGAGCATGCATGTCAATTTCCATATCTTTACATCTAGGAATTTGAACTGAAAACTACGATATGATAGAGAATTTTGGACGTTAGTTTTGAGCAGCACTGATCACTAGTTATTTTTCTCGGCCAGGTTTAGTGTAAATTAACAGCTCTAGTATGTCTTATTTCGAATGCGAAAAAGTAATGTTAGAGAGAACTGTCGATAAACAGTGTGAGTCTCACAAATCATTTCTAATTTCAGAGGCATCGGCGCTAGCTTTTTGTTTTGAAACAACCGACTGATGAAAGTTTTTAAGCTTATAGTTTGGGGAAAAAAATCAGGCAACAACTCAATGATTCTATTCCTTGGTATCTTAAGGTATCAATCCATATTAAAATTATCAATTTGGGGGCAAAAATAGAGCTAAAATATGTGAAATGCTACTCACGTTTTCACTCAACGCCAAACTAAGCTTTCTCACGTCGGGCCCCGAAGCAGAACGTCAAAATATTTCGCGCCAGACATGCGCAATGCGACATTTGGGTTTTCCCTCACACTCTCACGTCGCCGTTGCCGTTCCCGTTGTCGATGCTTAAAGTCCCTAATGGATTCATTCATTCACCACGGGAGCCGCTTCGCTCCCTTCCCTTCAAGATTCCGCGTAGGTTTTCCGTTGTTTACTAAATATACAGTTGATATGCCATTACTCAAAGTGTGGAGTACCGACAAAAGAGATCGGAAAAAGGTTTTGGCGCAAAATTTTTCGGATTTGGTTTGAAAAAGGTGAGCGATTTAAGAATAAACTATTCATTATGAGCGGGAAGCGTGGCAAAATGCTTCATGTAACGAGTGATTTGCTATAGATTTACACTTGATTTGTCCTTCTTCAGGTCCTGACAGTGGGGTATTTGATCGTCTAAAATGGAAACACAGCAGGGCATTTGATCAAACTTTTTCAAAAAAGTCAAATGCCCGGGTGTTTGCCCGGGGGGGGGGGGGGGATGGGCACTTTTGGAATTGACTGATACATTATTACTACTGGCCATACTATAAAATGGGAGCATTTTGAAATCCTCGCATCAGGAAAAACTGATTATCATTGCAAGATAAAAGAATCCTTGTTTATACAAGAATTGAACCCGACTTCAAACCCTAATCTTACCAGTGACAAGCTGTCACTTTATTAGTATGTCACTGCTATTTTTAGTCTTACCCAGATCACTCGCAATTTCTTTTTAAATATAAATAGTTTTTCATGTCATAACGGTTGCTTTTGAAAATGTATGTTGCCACATACGAAACGTCAAGTCAGATTTCGTAAAATGCATCGCTTCACCATGTTTATAACCGCTTTACGTGTTGTTTTTCTTATGAAACTTCGTTGGCCGAAGGACGGACATTACTAAACCAAGAAACAGCGAAACGAAACACCGAAACAACGAAACAGCTATTTTTTCCTACTTTTTTTTCAAACACCGAAACAGCTATTTTATACCACTTTGATGGTGAATAAAATAGACAGGCCAAACACGACTCCCATTGGTCCTTTGTATCGTTGACCTTCAAAGTTTGGCTCTTACGAGTATATCTTGCTCTAACATTCGAGGATCTCTTTTTCTCCCAGCCAGCAGTGTGAACTCCATTAGCCAGACTGCATGGTGCGTTTTCATTAACCCTTTTCCGTTAAACATTAGCCTGCATAGCAGACTTTTTGGTGTACGAACGGTCGTTTAAAGACTGTCATTTTAGAAGCCATCCAAGGAGAGAACTGGGGACGGTCAGTGTAAGAGATGGATTGCGGACTGCAGACCCGGACTGTGGACCCGGACTGTGGACCCGGACTGCGGACTGGGTATAAAACGAGGACTGAGTATAAAATATGGACTGAAGGCTGCGAACTGGGTACAAACCACGGACTGAGTACAAAACATTGTACAAAAAGCACGGAGCAACGAAATGTATTACTGCACTCAAAGTCTTGAATTGTAGGAAAGGTGCTTACAATTGCTGTAAATATTACCAGAGTACACAGAAAACCTACCTATTTTGACCTCGAGCTCTTCATGATAGGAAAAATGGCGACGCTTGTCGGTAGAATGCCATGTACTTACACTTAACATAAAGAAAACAAACTTTATTATTTTTCGCCCATACCAAAAAAAAACTTAATTACCGACCCCAGATTAATATTTTTTACAGTGAAGAAAATAAGAATGTACCTCTTGAACAAAAGAACTGTATTAAATTTCTTGGGTTATTAATTGATGAAAATTTAAGTTGGAAAAACCATATTCATGCCCTCAAAACAAAAATAAGCAAAACTATTGGTTTAATTGCGAAATTAATACATATTGTTCCTAATCGAACCCTTCTTGATATTTATAAGACTCTCATTGCTCCTTATATAACGTATGGACTAACTTCTTGGGGAAATGCATCTAAGACCTTGTTAAATAAAGTCCTTGTCCTTCAAAAACGTGCACTCCGTCTTATTCACTTTGCTCAACCAAGGTAGCATGCAATACCCCTCTTCTTGAAAGGAAAACTTCTACCGCTCCAATTCCTATATTATGATTTTTTTAATGTACAATATCAATACTAATTCTGCTCCGACTAATATTTCAAATTTATTCTCTAAAATTGCCAGTATTCATTCTTACGGCACACGCTCATCAACATCTGAGCATTTTTTTTTACTAAACAATCCGCACTTAATGTTCAAATTAAGGCCTTTCCACGTGTTGGTGTTAAAATCTGGAATGGGATACCAACTAGACTAAAAAACTTATCCAAAAACTCTTTTAAAAAAACTATAAGAACAAAACTAATTGAAATACTAGAATCTGAAAACTCGTATTTCGAGATAGATACCTTAATTAACATGATGAAAACTTAAATTTCCGACTGGAGTCAAGTTTTAGTCTCTAGCTTTCCCCTTTAGATTTTACCTAGACAGTAAAATTTACATGTTGTTCAGCGATTTTTGATTCTGTTTAACGTAATCGTAAGACGAATCAGTAATAATATTAATAATAATATTAATATTTATAATAGTAATATTTAAGGACTGGTCCGCCTCGATTAGCTGTAAAGGTATTTGCGGCCCAGTCCACCAAGAATTATTCACTTGAAAAAGAGTTGAAATAAACTTGAACTTGAAAAAAAAACTTGAACTTGTGTTTTACCATTTTGGCACGGAAAACCGCTTGTTTAAAATACTTATTTTTAAAACGCTCAGAATTGTCTGATCGAGAATCCACTTTATTTGATTTATGTTCGCAAATACGGATTTGGACTTTCTCCAAAAAAAGAAACGCACCGGTATTTCCTGTTTTATCTTCTCTGCACCAGTGGCCAGTTGCAGTCGAACGAGCACACATTTCCATTTACAGCATTTATATCTAGATTTGTGACCAGTAATTTTGTGATGCACGCCAGTGCAAGGTCCGGTTGCCTTTTATATGCCTTTCTGTTTCCATTCTTCCCAATAATAATTTCTTCGATTCCCTCGATCTAGTGTTAAACTCGTGGAGTAAAGTAAAATTTCAGGATAAAGTCTCTACTCTTATACTTTCTCTAGCTCGGTCGATGTTGGAACTGAGCATTTCGTGTAATTGAGCATTACTATGTACGTGACAAATCTTGACACGGAATAAGCAGACTCAAGTTTTTTTTTTAACCTGAATCTGGGCCAGTACAATCCTAGTTTTGTTCTATACTCCCTTTTTTATACTCGGTCCGCTTTTTGTTCCTAGTCCGCAGCTTTCAGTCCTCGTTTTATTCTCATTCCGCAGTCCGGGTCCGCA
Organism: Pachyseris speciosa; assembly: GCA_016490735.1. NCBI lineage: Eukaryota > Metazoa > Cnidaria > Anthozoa > Scleractinia > Pachyseridae > Pachyseris > Pachyseris speciosa. The sequence continues at coordinate 37,098 of JAEMWC010001445.1, forward strand.
GTCCGGGTCTGCAGTCCGCAATCTATATCTTACACTCACCGTCCCCAGTTGTCTTTAAACGACCGGTCGTACACCAAAAAGCCAAAACGTCTGCTATACAGGCTAACGTTTAACGGAAAAGGGTTAATGAAAACGCACCATGCAGTCTGGCTAATGGAGTTCACACTGCTGGCTGGGAGAAAAAGAGATCCTCGAATGTTAGAGTAAGATATACTCGTAAGAGCCAAACTTTGAAGGTCAACGATACAAAGGACCAATGGGAGTCGTGTTTGGCCTGTCTATTTTATTCACCATCAAAGTGGTAAAAAATAGCTGTTTCGGTGTTTGAGAAAAAAGTAGGAAAAGATAGCTGTTTCGCTGTTTCGGTGTTTCGGTGTTTTGTTTCGCTGTTTCGTGGTTTAGTAATGCCCCCGAAGGACAAGAGTCTCTGAGATGTACTGTACTTTCGTCACCTATGGTCACGAACACTGGACTCTGTACTAAATGAATAATCTTTAAGGTTTTAGCAAATATGCAATTAAGATGAACTCTTCTCCAAATAAAGTTGCTGTTACCGTTAATCCCCTTTAGATACTTATAACACAGGCTGGAATTTCAAGTCATGGTTTCCCGATGAGCCTTCTTGGAGCCTCTCAGTATAACCTCGCTCAGGTAAAGCTGCATCCACGGTTTCCCATCTCTTTTCCATTCGTTTCTTGGTGTAATTCAGATTTTCTTCAATAGATTTGGTCATTTGCCTGCAAGCTCGTGAATATTTCTTTACTTTGTTGTCCCCTTCGGCTTCTATTTCTCCCATTTCCAGCTGATTTAAGCACACGTTCGTAAATTTCTCGTTCATTCTGCGGAACAGCAGCAGTTCTTCGTAAAACTTGGGCCCTAATTTAGAAATCTTCCTCCATAATGTTGCGTTAAAGTGGTTGAAGAGAAGCAAGTCTGCGTGGCTCCAAGATAAAATATTTTCCTTGCTTTTTTCGCTAAGTTCTTTCCGTTTTCGTCGAACTCTGTGCTTGAGGTACAAGAGGTCTTCTAAATCCCAACAAAGTAATTTCTTGAGCAAGATTAAAGATTCGTCATAATATTCATTGATCATTACCAGATCAAATTCTGAGTCAATGTACTTTATGTACTCCATTACGGCTTTTCTGTCTTCAAAATAAGTTTGGTTGAAACCCAAATCAAACATTGAAGGATTCCTTAGTACATGAAATTGTTTTACAGGGGCTTCCTTCCACTTTGATCTAAACAAGGATTCTATTGGGTGGGCATCATTTTCAAGTCCCAGCTTTTTGGCCATGCCAAAAAATTCGAACACCGACTCAAAATGGTTTATTGGATGACGGATAACTGTAATGTACTTTGACTTGGGTTTGGGGAATAACAAGTGAACGGGAGCTTCATTATATCGCGCGTGACTGAAAATTAACTTCCCTTCCTCAGCATACAATGGTATGGTCTCAGAGAGATGAAATGGGACTGGCCAGTGAAAACACCCTCGGCCTTTTGGCAGGACAAAAGTGAGATTTCTGTCGTCACCATAACGAAACAATATTGCGGCCAAGGTACTCGATCCGGTTTTGTGTGTCTTGAGATAGAATATGTGATTGCGTGGTTTGCATGTCGAGCCACCTCCATTGACAGAGAAATGCCTGTGTGAGAGAAGCAAAAAGAACGATGAGTGATAAAGTGCGGGAAATTTAATTTTATATGCTTCAGCTGTTTCGTATCCAACAAAATAGTCTAAAGTCATTAAAAAGGCCGGTTGTTGGAACTGCAATGATTTTTATATTGGTAAAATAAAGAAGACTTCACGACAAGAAAAAAAACTGAAGATTTCAGGGCCGTCGCTAAAAATGGACACTTCATCAAGTGGAATCATATTGCCAACTTAAGTCTATGTGTGTAGAAGACTAATTTTCTCAGGATCACAGTCTTTGCCGTCAGTGAATTGTGTATAAAATAGTTTCGCTGAAACCGACAAGCTCATTGAAGTTCCAGTGACTGGAAACCTTCAAGGTGCCTCGGAAAATCGCACCTGTACGCATTGTTTTTGAAGAAACCCCCGCAAAAAACTATATATCACCGGAAAGCTAATAAATTGTACGATGTGAAAAAAGGCTCTAAATATCAACAATTATTAAAAAGATTAAAATACAAATGTGGCCTTGAACTACTGTAAAAAACGATAAAATACTAAAAGTCCGAGCTTTCGCCGCTCAACGGCATCGTCAGGGACAGATAAGATAATATTCCGCGAGGGCCGAATAAGAGGGAAAAACGTGTCACTCTACAAGGTGTGTGATAAAATAAAACAATAAGTTGAACAATTGATGGTAATGAGCGAGTGTCACTGTGAGAGGATCCAGTGTCATTAAAGAGTCATCAGAACAATAGGTCTGCAAATTCGGTACATTCTTCTCGGGAGTTAAGTGTTGGTTTGTTTTTTCTTATGTAAAATGCTTCAAATAGGCGTAGCTTTACTGGGTCGTTTTATAGTACAATGATTTTAACTTCGATGCCTTTGTAATCGAGGGTATCATTCATTTTCTTTTTGTATTTTTTTTATTACCACTTGTTTTTTTTAAATATATATCTTTTAAATCTTGTAGTCACTAGATCAGCCCCGCCTTTCTCGAATTGACAGAAATGCCAGGATGTTACTTCGCATGTTTACTCTCTACAGCCGCACTTTCTGACAGTCTCTTATTTCACTTGTGCGTGTTCGAGCGAGTAATTAGCAGAGAAATTAAAGGACTTTTTTTTTACAGCTTTCTCTGATTTAAACCTGCAACGTAGTATATGGACAACAATGACCGGCTGCTTAGTTTCTTAGGTCCTTCTAAATTTCGTTTAATTACTGGTCTAGCTGTCATTAAAATTCCAAGATCTACCAGATTCTCGTAAGAGCCAGGAAATTTGAATGATGTCATTATATTCAAGAAATTTTCTGCTATCGTTGCGCTTTTGGTGGAAAGTTCCTGTGCGATGTGGAAGTCAACTCATACGTAACAGGGAGGGAACTTTATAACCGCTTTCTTCGCCGGTCTTTGAAGCATTAAAACTACTACGTCGATTTCGTGGACAACGAGGCGGACAACTGAGAAGTTCTTCCCGTTTCCTTACATCGTTTTCTTCATTGAAATTTAAAGTTCCAGCAAATGGAGTCGATTTGCATAAAACCTCTTCTGTCTCATCAAATATTCAAGATCACACCTATGATGCCATCATGGAAACAATTCCTGATACTGTTTCGCCTTATCCTTCTACTTCATCACGCGACAGGTCAACGTTTGAGTCTACTACCATAAATCTATCTTCTATGTCTCGAGGTCAACCTTCTAGCAGTTCTGCCCAGCGTATTTATACCACATCACAGCTCAAGATTGTCCACTTGAATATTCGTTCCCTCCGTAGTCCATCGCACTTAATTGAGCTCGGGGATTGGGCTGCGGCGAATAAAACCGAAGTGATTACCATCTCTGAAACTGGGCTGAATACCGCCGTAACCAACTCTCACCTGAACTCTGAGGTTAGCATCGACGGCTATAAGCTCTACAGACAGGATCGGTTACATAAACGCGGTGGGGGGAGTCTGCGCTTATTATTTCCATCAGTTTTGGCTAAAATTGCAATGCAGGAAATTGCGATCAGTCGTGATTTGCGTATCCTACAGACCGCCTGATTGTCCTGTGTCCTGTTTTGAAGAGTTGTTGAAACCCAGTTATATTCAAGCACTTACCATGAACAAGCCCATTGCAGTCTTAGGAGACCTTAACTGTAACGTCTTAAAGGAGAGCCCAGAGAACAAAGCTTTGTCTAACTTTTTGTCTGAGACTAACCTGAAGCAGATAATTACAACACCAACAAGGATAACAGACACCTGCGAATCTCTGATTGATGTCATTATAGTCTCATCTCCTGACCTCGTCGCACGTGGCGTTATTAGTCGCATCTCCTGACCTCACGCACGTGGCGTTATTAACTCTCCTATTAGTGATCACTTACCTGTATACGTGGAGTTCAAGCTGAAACTACCTAAACCTCCACCATGTTATATTTCAACAAGGAGTCACAAGCGTTATGATCCTGATCTGTTCACCACAGACCTAGCAACCAAGTCAGACCAATTTCTTTCGATTTTTTCAAAGGAAGATGTAAATCACAAACTTGCAACGTTTAATGACACTTTTCTTACCACACTGGACGCTCATGCACCAATTAAGTCCATTAGAATTCGCAGTTGTCCCTGCCCTTACGTAACACCTGAAATTAAGGATCAGATGACCTTTAGAGATCAACACTTTCGTCGTTACCGACAAAGCCGAAACGCAGACGTCTGGAAGGCCTACAAGGAAACCCGGAGATCAGTAAAACAACTTCTTAAGAATGCCGAGCGTGACTACATCCGCACCGAAGTCCAATCACACAAAGATAACCCTGGATCTCTATAGAAAATAATTAATACTTGTATTCCATCCAAAGAAAAAGAAACTCCGGTCTATAGTAAAAACACTGAGCTAGTTGCTAACGATTTCAATCAATTATTCGCCTCTGTTGGGAGAAACACTGCTCAAACTGCTGCACAGCTGGCCATAGACAACAACATCAATATTTCAGATACAAGCCTATTTTCACCACCAACGACCAGAACCTCATCCGAGAAACTATTTATTTAATTTCACTCCAGTTACCTGTACGCAGGTAGAACGAATTATATCATCTATGCCTTCTAATAAGTCTCTAGGCCCCGACAAAGTCAGCATGCGCATCATCAAAGACTGCCTTCCCGTTATCCTTGGCCCGTTGACAGACATCATCAACTGTTCTTTTGCAACTTCAACATTTCCAAACTCTTGGAAAGTGTCTGAGGTCATACCATTAATGATAGACGTAGATCACGAGGAGCCATCAAATAATCGCCCCTTTCTATGCTTGCCGTTGCTTCAAAAATCTGCGAGAAGGTAGCACTCCAACAGTTCAGCAATTATCTACAACGTAACTAGCCTCCCACGCAGTCGTTTTTAGGGGACTCGTATTTCACCTCCTCCCCACAAACGCCTGCTTACCCGAAGACAACATTCCTTTCCCATTGTTTGACTCGCGTGCATCCTAGCCAATCACGATCGAGTGGAGCGGAACGCGGAAAGATAAGTTGAAAGTCATGGATGGTACTGTTTTGGAAAAGGCTCGATTCATTTTGGAGCATAAGGTAAGGGTTTCAATTTTTCATCTCCCATTGTTTTGTGCAGTGTCTTTATTGTGCTTTAAAATGTGTTTCTCGTTTTGTAAGTTGTTTAAAGATTTTCCGGCTTTTTGCTGTCTAATTATGCCATTACTTGTGAACTTTCTCATGTTATATTTTAAAAGTATTATGTACAGTGTTGTTTACATATTTCTTGGGTTCAATCAAAGGCGCACAGCCCAAAGAATCACACTTTTCAGAACAAATATTTTTCATCCATGCATAACGTCCATTTTTAACGTTGCATTCTTTATGTTGGTTTACCTTTCTGACAAACTTCTGCAATCCCATCTATTGGAGGTTTAATAGATCTAGATGATTTTGGATAAATGTAAATTGGTCTCGCTGAATGTCAGAGGCATAAATAACTTTCGAAAAAGGAGGACAATCTATACTTGGTGTAGAAAGCAAAAGGCAGATTTCATATTTTTGCAGGAGACGCATTCAAAACACGAGACTGAAAGACAATGGAAAAATGAATGGGGAGGTGAGATTATAATGTCGCATGGAAGTGCCAATTCACGCGGTGTTGCCATTCTTTTAAGAAAGGAGTTGATTGTATCATTCATTCAAAGATTTTAGACCCAGTAGGACGCTATGTAATCCTGAAGGCAGAGATTAAAGATAAAATATATTTACTGATTAATATTTATGCACCAAATAAGGATGCCAATATTGTCGAGTTTTTAAAAGATTTAGGAACTACCCTACAAAAAGAAAATTTGGATGAAGAAGAAAATATCATTCTTGGAGGAGACTTTAATTGTCCTCTTAATACGGTGCTCGATAAGAAAGGAGGTATACTTTTACCGAGAAAATCAGTCGTAGCAACCATCGATTGTTTATGTGCTGACCTCGACCTTGTTGATATTTGGAGAGTAAAAAATCCTTCCACGAAAAGCTATACTTGGAGTCAAAACTCGCCGATGATTCTTTGCCGCCTAGACTACTGGCTTATTTCGAATAATTTACATGATTTGGTGACAACAACAGATATCATTCCAGCAATTAAAACTGATCATGCGGCCATTTCTATAGAGTTTAGTATCAGTGAAAAACATATCAAAGGTCCTGGCCATTGGAAAATGAATTGTTCGCTGTTGGATGATGAAGACTATGTTAGAGAGGTAACAGCTAAAATACCTATTTGACTAATAGAAGGTCAAAATGAATTGACAGACAACAGAAGCATCTGGGATTGGACTAAGTATAAAATCAGAGCTCATGCAATCCAGCATTCGAAACGAAAAGCGATGGAAAGAAAAGAAAAAGAAATGAATCTTCAAAAGGAATTTGCCAAAGCTAAGCAATTATTTGATTCCGACCCTAATACCAACAATGCTAATGCTTTTAATTCGGTGAAAGAAAAGTTAGAACTTCTTTATGAAGAAAAACTTCAAGGTATCATTATTCGTTCGCGAGCGCGCTGGTGGGAACACGGCGAGAAGAGTACAAAATATTTTCTTAATTTGGAGAAAAGAAACCATGTTAAAAAACATGTGCGGAAACTGAAAACTAGTGGCTCGACTATCACGGATCCTTTTAGTATTCTTTCAGAACAAAAACGTTTTTATCAAGAATTATATACAAGCCAGATTAAGAGAGCAGAAAATACGCGAGCGACGGAGCATTTCTTGAATAATTTAAATATCCCTAGCCTTACAGAACAACAAAGGCTATCATGCGAGGGCAAAATAACTTCAAGCGAATGTGCTAAGGCACTGGAAACCTTTCAACTCAACAAAGCCCCAGGAAACGATGGAATTCCAGTTGAATTTTACAAAACATTTTGGTCGCTCATTAGCGATCCTTTTATTAGGTGTGCAAATGAATGTTTTGAAAAAGGAGAAATGTCAAGTTCTCAGAAACAGGCAGTAATTACTCTAATTGAAAAGAAAGGAAAAGATCGCTCCTTTTTGGAAAATTGGAGGCCAATCTCTCTTGTTAATGTTGACGCAAAAATTATGTCTAAGGTTCTAGCGACTAGGATAAAAAATGTTCTACCAGATATTATCCATCATAATCAAAGTGGCTTTGTTAAGGATCGCTATATAGGTGAAACTGTACGATCGATTTTTGATATAATGGATTTTACTCTTAAAGAAAACATCCCAGGTCTAATGATTTTTATAGACTTTCATAAAGCATTCGACAGTGTAGAGTGGAATTATCTTGTTACCTGCCTGGAGGCTTTTTGTTTTGGTCCCGACTTTATTAGATGGGTTAAGACACTGTATAAGAATATACAAAGTTGTGTTATTAACAATGGTCTTACAACAGACTATTTTGCTTTGGAACGAGGAGTGAGACAGGGCGATCCCTTGTCTCCCTATTTATTCGTGGTTGTAGTTGAGACTCTTGCTTTAGCAATTCGACAAAATACAGCGATAAAAGGTATCTCGATTGGTAAAGAGGAAACAAAGCTTCTCCAATACCCTGATGACACGACAGCAGTTCTATCAGACAGAGATTCTGCGCATGCCCTTTTTAATCTTCTGGATGTTTTCAGGAAACTATCAGGTCTTAAGATAAATACGTCTAAAACTGAAGGAATGTGGGTTGGTTCCTTAAGAAATAACAAGTCAAAACCCTTTGGTATTAAATGGAGCGGCAAACCAATCAAAGCCCTTGGGGTCTATTATTCCTATGATATTAAATTGCTGCACGAAAAGAATTTTATCGAGAGGCTGGACAGCGTCAAAAAACTTGTAAATCTCTGGCCTTCAAGAGGTCTTACAGTTTATGGAAAGGTGACAGTTATAAAGTCTTTAATTATCCCTAAATTTGTTTATATTTTGTCACTTCTGCCTGCTCCAAAGGAAATCGTCCAAGAATTGAACCGAATATTATTTAAATTTTTATGGAAAGGAACGGATAAAGTAACAAGACTGTCCACGATAAATGTATACGAGAACGGCGGACTAAAAATGATCGATCTTGAAAGTATGATAAAATCATTACGGCTAGCCTGGCTGAAAAGAATTTTTGGAGAGAATGACGGTGCTTGGAAAAGCTACCTTAGAGTTTCACTTAAGCGCTACGGTGGTCTATTTTTATTTTATTGCAACTACGATATTAAAGACCATCATGTTCCTTCCCTTTTTTATTCTGAGTTACTTCAGTGGTGGTCAGAATTTCGAGACGGTTATGATACAAAAAAAGAATGGCAACATATAGTGTGGAACAACAAAGAGATACGAATAAACAATCAACCCATTTTCTATTGAACTTTTTTTGAAAATGGCATAATTTACGTAAACGATCTTTTATTTGACACAGATACCGCAGATTCCTTTAAGATTATTTCAAGCAAAATAGGCGGCAAAACTAACTTTTTAACTTGGGCAGGACTTCGTCACTCCATACCATTATACCTAAAAACCAAGGAAAGCACCCTGTCCGAAATGTCCTTATTGGTAACGATAGATAACAAAGACTTTGATGTGTTAAAAAAGAAATCTAAGGACTACTACACATTAATAAAAAGCTCAAAAGCTAAGCTTCCAAACAATTCTCAATATCTGAGACAAACTTTTAATTTGTCAGAAGATCACGTGAAAAAGATTTTCTGGCTACCGCATAAGGTGTCCTTTGAACCATACATAAAGGCATTTCAATACAAAGTCCTTAATTCACTACTATTTACTAATACAAAGTTGTTTAAAATAGGTTACATCTCAGACGATAAATGTTCGTTTTGTAAATCAGAACCAGAAACCCCTCACCATCTCCTTTTTCATTGTAGCCTTGTGAAACCCTTTTGGAAAGATTTCGAATACTATTTCTACCTACTGAAAAGGGAATTCGTCCATCTTACTCTGCAAGATGTCATAATTGGTATTATCTATGCAAATTACCCTCTACTGAACTACTTGTTACTAGTCGCCAAAGTATATATATGGGATTGCAGAAGAAGTCTGACTCCTCCTATTATAAACGCCTTTAAACTTAAGGTAAAAATTAAGTATGAAACCGAAAAATTTATATGTGTTAATACTAATAACATGGACAAATTTAATAAGAAGTGGGATTTGTGCATGGGCTCTGTACCTTAATTTCCCATCTGCTTATACTATGTTTTTAGAACTGTATTGACTGTAACGTAATTGTTGGGTAATATGTAGCTATGTAGGCATTAGACAAATATTGTAATGTAGTGTAAGTAGCTAACTTTAGAATTGTAATTAATGTATGTATATCTGTTGTAAATATTAAAAGAAAAAAAAAGAAAAAATAAAAATAAAAATAAAAAAAAAAAAAAACTTTCCTGTGATGACAAGTAAAATTAATCCTTAGGCGTGCTTCTTTCTCTCGCGAATTTGTAAACGTATCAAAGCGCTGGAGCCGATTTGTTTTTTTAGTAATACGATGTGTTACAAGAGACTAAAGCATATAAGAATTTAGACGCGACCAAGTTAGAAATCTGAAGCATTTATCAGTCGATCAAACAGAGTAAACCGACGTGAAATTATGACACATGGTACAATAACAAAGCTCGATCTCTCATGGTCTTGCATTAAATCAGATTAAATTCGCCCTCGCAGCGACCGGCAAAACGTCCTGGGAGAGCGGTCAGAAATTATCAAACACCGATGGTATAGACTGCGCCAACTAGTAGTTTTTCTTCAGTTCACGAGATGCGGACGGCAAAATTATGCAACTTATTACCTAGCAGCTCGCTCGATCCACTCGATCCACTCCCCCAGGATCTCGCGCGGCCATTTTCTGTCACGCAAAGCGGACTAAGCGCATCACGCACGACGGACTAAGCGAAAGAGGGACTACTCGTAGTCTATTGTTAATATACGTACTTAGCGACCACGCGATAGCATTTTAAACCTCACCCCAGCGCCCCGGGGTTGCATGTGAACGCCAGCTTTTTTTGACCAAGGGTAGGTGAAGTACCTCCCATTCCCGGGGTTCACCACCGCCATGTGAAAAGGCCCGTAGAGAGTGCTCGTAAGTGAATGTATCCAGGAGAAAAAAAGCGAGTGGCCGACGTCGGGAGGTGACTGTTTCTTCACTGTATCAGGTCTATAATCTGATAAATACACTGGCCTTTTGTTTTAGTTAACGCTAATACAAGTCTTTGAAGTTTTACTTACTCAATTATTCTAAGTAATTTGTTCTACTACCTGAGATTGGGAAAAGCTGTTATGAAAATAAAGCTCAAGTTTAGCTCCTATCTCCGTCATTTCGACATGCCACGAGCATGTTGAAGCATGGAAGAGATTACAAGAGCGGTCTGATTACTAGTTTTTCACCTGCATTTGCTCGCGAACCGCAAAAATTAGATTGACCCGTTGATGGAATGTTACTGTCTTAAATCTTGGGATAACAAAGTGTGTTTTAGAGTACAACGTAGGCCATGTTTGATTTGTCGTCATGTTTGAAAGCCGCTTGTCAAATTAAACTTGTCATACATAAAATGGGCCTGTTATCTTTGACCAATCTGATTTGCAGCCGCGTTCGAGGATTGATTCGCGGGCTTGCTTGGAGGCGGCCTTCTCTCACTGGCATGTGAAAGAGTCAAACAAGGTTGCCAGCTTACGTGTTAAGAAAACATCACAGGCCAAGGTTGACGGAAAATTAATGCAATCCTTATAAGAAAATAAAGCTAAAGTTAAAAGAAAGTTCCTTGTTTATAAGGCCATAAGTCTGATGAATGAGCGCAAAATATTTGACGGGGATCGTCTTTAGACAAAAACGGACAATATCTCACGCATTTGTCCGAAATGTTTTTTAAACGTACAAGCGAAATGGTGAAAAGAAATTAATTGCAGCCATCGGCACTGATTTCATTAAACAGAATTCAATAGAAAATTTTTCCTGTTCGCTTTGTGTTGCTTAGTATTAGGTAATAATTGTTATTATTTGTATTCAATATACAAACTAATAAAATATACAAAATTCTTGGCAATGCTGTTTGATTTACAAATTTTTAACTATTTTTTCATATTTGACTGAAAAATCACGCAGTTGAAGATAAAAATTGTTAACCTCTATACTTCCTATATCGCAGGCCAGTTTTCCAGCACAATAATAAACTTTTAAAGGTCAGAAATACTGTACAGTGCCGTGGTAAACCTTTCAACCCAGAGGCAAATGAAAAATCCGTGCGCAAGATTTGCTTAATTCAATGATTATGCGAAAATGTAACTTCTATCTTTATTGGTAACCTGTGGCCAAACATACTCCTGCCTCGCTCGTGAAAACATTCCCGTGGAAAACGCGAAGCGAAGTGATAATTTTTTGAGCGCGGTTTTCAGACAATAAAGATGCCCCTCCGCCAATGCAAAATCGAGCGCGTTGGATTTCAGACAGATCAGAAATGCAAAATGGTTGTTATATTTGAATGAATTATAAACCGCTACATTTCTTAGAGCTAACTCGGTTCTCCAATATTTTGGTAAAACCTGAGATACGTCAGTAAATCAAAAACTCAAAAATGATGGTGGCAAAAAAAAAACAAAAAACAAAAAAAAATTATGATGACACTGAATTTCGGGTGAACATTTTGTTTTGCATTAATTGCGAGAGGTTCGAGCACTTAAATGAAAGCGTAACAGCGTTCCTGACAAGATTGAGACTGTTTTCAAATCGCCGCAGGGAATGTTTCACACAGAAATATTTGCTTTTTTCAGTTATTATGCCAGAAACGAATTTCTGATGGTAGCCAGTGGCCAGGGATACTTTTACTTTACTCCTTAAACTATTCCAGTCCTGGAAACGCGAAGCGAGATGTTAGCTCATTGAGCGCTTCAAGATTTGGCCGACACCTAAAATGACCGACCGACATCGATATCGGCTGCGTTTAATTTGTGAGGCGTGAGAAATTCAAAAGGTTTGGTAGCACTTGAGTAAAATACACCTGCTGTGAATTAATAAAAATGAAGGTTTTATATTGTAAATATAACGACTAACTAATGTTCCGTCACTAGATGTTTTAAGTGTTAAGAACCCACCTGATTTGAGCTCGAGGGAGGGTTATCAATTTGGACAAGAATACGATGGTCAAGCTTAATACAGCAGACAAGATAAAAAATCTCCTAATGTAAACATGCAATCCTTGCGGCGGTATCATACTTTTTCTTTTTCGACAGAAATCACGTAGACTTGCTCAGTTATAACGATCACCGACGTGGCGAAAGTAAATAACGAGTGGTGGAGAGATGAACTTTGACTCGTTCCAGGTCCAACCCTCGTACATCTCGAGGGAGGAAAGAACTGGACCTCAGCAGCGATACCTTTAGATCTGAGCACGACAACGAGATGTCCATAGCTGAGACGGAGGCTGGGCGCCTTGTGAGCTTTAGATAATGTAACGAGTGTTCGTAGAGAGAGAATAGAGCGGTTTTCAATTGAGTGTCGTAAAATCAAAACCAAAGCAATTACTCTGACCAAACACAATAGAAGTAAGCAGTGCATTGAACCAATCAGAATACGAAGCAATTACATGTTGCCGGCGCAAATCCGCGGGTTTTGCCAACCAATCATAGAGAGAAACAATGAAAAACAAACGCAAAGCCAGAATTACTTTCGACACAGAAATGAATACCGCTCTAACTGTAACGAAAGCTAGCCGTTTTCAAACCACTGCTTTACCAGTGGCTTGATCAGTGCTAAGCTCCAAGCACTATTCATTGTTTAACTGAGGCTTTGTTCTTTCAGTGACTGCCTATAGAAAAAAATGTGGTTCGTTTTTCAGTTTTACCAATTACTCAGGATGATGAATAAACACTACATTATGTAAACCTTACAAGGCGTCCAACTCCCTTCTGAACTGTGAAATCTTGACAATTGTAGGAGATTGAAAACGAGTACGACTTTTCGCTTGCTTTGGATAATCACTTGTGACTTCCATTTTGTTCGTACAATCTCCTTATAATTATCTGCTTTTAGGCAATAAGTAAAGCCCAGCTGTGGTTTTGAGGAGGTTGCATGAGTGGCTTTATATTTGAGAAATGAATGGTAAACGGCATCAATTCGAGCAATAATTAATTAATTTATTAATAATGTTCGATTGGTTATCGCTTTAAGCTTGAATTAGTGATGTTTCTATCAGGATATGCCCTTGCTATGGTAAAGCACTGTGTCGAAAAATTTCCATAACGTGTTCACAAATCTGCCTCATACCACTATCATCATAACAAATGAGTGCTCGTTCTCTAGCCGTTAAACTACACAAGCTGGAAAGTTCTCGAAACCGGTGTGAGTCACCTGAAACAATAGACCATATTTTCTCTTCGTTTACCAGCGTCATAACTAATATCATGTGGGATGTTGGGAGAACACGAAAAATGCTAGTAAATCAAAAGCCGAAGGAGCGTGACTTATTATGCTGCTAATTAAAGTCTAGTGCAGTGCTTATCGCGATAGCTTGTCCAGGCGGTGGGAATTAAAATTTATTTCACGACCAAATTGCTTATTCTCATCACACTCATGATGAGCGGGAAAACCAACCATCAATTTCACGTACAAGCTTGTTAGCCCAGTTGGTAGAGCACTACACCGGTATCGCAGAGGTCGTGGGTTCGATTCTCGTACAAGCTGTTTATTTTTTTTCAGGCTTTATTTCCACTACTGCTTAAGTAGTGTTCATAGCTGCGATGATTATTCAAATATTCAATTTCACGGTAAGTTACACAATTCCTCTAACAAAACCCAAAAGCGATCCAAGAACAAGAAATAAGCATTTTGGTTGTATTTTTTTCCAGAAATTTTAAGAATTCGTCTCCCCAGTTTTGTATGAGTGAAATTAAGCTATGTTAGGTATGAGTTCCTGCGCGCTCAACACTCCGCTATAACTGTAACTCGTCCCTGTATTATGACAGGAGCGTACAAACTCCCATACTAAAGCCTACGTCACGGCATTTTTACAGACCGATCTATTTTTAGATTATCTTTTCCTGCGAAAAAGGGCAACGAGGATGGCAACGGCCACGAGAGCGCCACATAACAATAGGTTTAATGAGCGAAACACAAAGGCTCTGCACGTGCAGACACTTGTGGCACGTGCAGCGACTTGTGATTGGTCATCGGTGCTCCTGCGGGAGTCTGATATTGGCGGGAAATTCAATCTAAAAATAAATTGGTCTGTGAAAACGCCGTGACAGAAATATAGGGCAGTTGTACGCTCCTAGTGACGTGCTCCTGATTATGATTACGCATATTGTTAAAAAAAATCGGCTCTTGATTGCAACTTGATTGGTTTAGCGCTATGCAGTATGTGTCGTTGTACCATGTCTGAGAAATATTGACCATATAAATAAATCGTTTTCTTGTCGTTCTTGAAACAAAAAAAAAAAAAGAAAATCACAGCGAAAATCGATCAAACATTTCTTGTTAGTTTTTGAGGACACGATTATTTCACTTGGGCTTTGTGAATATGACATCATGGTAACCTACTCGGTGCTTCAATAACGCGGTTTTTCCACTTTAACTAGCGCTCGCGAAATAATTGTTGATTATACTCGTATTAGATTCTGAAAGATATGAACCGTTTGCCTACTTATCTTCTTTCCCTAAAATCACCTTATTGTTACATTTAATAATTACCTACTGGTTTAGGGGAGCAGGGTTGGCGCAGTGGTGAGAGCACTCACCTTCCACCAATGTGTCCCGGGTTCGATCTCCCGACTCGGCGTCATAAGTGGGCTGAGTTTGTTGGTTCTCTACTCTGCTCCGAGAGGTTTTTCTCCGGGTACTCCGGTTTTCCCCTCTCGCCAAAAACCAACATTTGATTTGATTTGATTTAGCATTGATTTGATTTAGTCTCCCCAATTAGTATAGCATCTGTGCTCAGCTAGAGACTTTAATAAAGTTATTATTATTATATTATTTATTATATTACTGGATGTCCTTCTCAGAAGGCGGTCAAGATAAAATTGAAAGTAAGCTATGGTCTGAAGTGGTATTATTTGCAGTTTTATTATCAATGCTTATTGTATACCTTTAGAGTGTTCAAGAAACCAGTTGGTTAGTTTCTGAGATCTAGTGAGGTTCGCATTTTAGGCACCACAGTGGACGGACGGTTTTAATCAAAAAATGTATTAAGTTCCCGAATATATCACTATAGGCACTTTTAATATATACGTTTAATATGGCGATGATCATACAACATTGTGGATTTGGATGATTTTTATTAAAGGTTTTTTTTTTCACTTCAACAATTTGGTTTTCAGACTTTTGAATTCTCCGAAGACAATCCGTTGGGAACTTCAATGTTGGGGAAGTACTTTGGCCATAATGTCCCTCAACGACTTTGCTATATTTAACAGAAACAAGCCATTTTGATTGTTATGCAAATATCAGATCATCTTGAAAACAAAGAGAGAATAAATAATTGATATTTATTTATTCCAGTAATTTGGAAATTCTGAATCCCCCGCGTCTGTCCTCATAATTGAACACGAAATGCATGTTGTCGTGTTGCATTAACTCTAAGAAGTTAAGCGTTTGAACTAACCAAGTTACGTCGCAAACTTTGTCGCCGTTAGGATACTGTGGAACTATCTAACAGAGCGAGGAGGATTCTATATTTTGGTCTAAGGGGACCATAATACAAGATCTACAGATCGAACTGTAAGTACAAAATTATGTCGCAAAAACGTTTGCATCAAATGTATAAATTGAATTAACAAATAATGCATTGCTTCTTGCAATTTATTTTTTGTATCACTTTTGCACTCTATTTCTGTATTGATTTCCTTGCTTTCCCTGTTTCAGCGGTCCAAGATGGATAGAAGCTTTTTCATCCAGTACATATTTCTAATATCATGCTTGCAGAAGGTGTATACGCTAAATAGAATATTTATTTGCGGTAAGTCGATGTCGGGATGTAGACACAGCAATTTTAGCTGGAAATACAAACTGGGAAACTTGCAAAAGACACATCCATTACTACTACTTAACACTGTATTTTCATCAAATATATATTAGAGACAATTTACACAACCTGCGTATAGCATCAGCTAATCTTCGCGGGTATTAGTAATAAATAAACACTTAACATTATAAGCGTCCTCCAGATTGCTACAGTTAATATACACATGAAGACATTAATTCAAATCGTCGCAGTCTTTCGGCTTCAGGAATTCATCTCTTATGGGTAGGTTCCCATCCGATTCGATCAACAAATCTTAAACATCCTGTTCAGTTTCAAAACACTAAGCATTCCAAGACACCTGCAATGATTATATTCAAGTTATTGCAGTCACCCAAAAGTGAATCCTGCTTTATCTTTGCAGGTGTCATTGGGGCTAAGAACGCAGAGTATGAGGCTATGAATACCGCTCTCAACAGCATTTCCCACGGGAACAACGTTTCAATAATCTTGCAACAGATTAACTTATCCGAAAAGATAGACCAGTTCAATCAAGGTAAGATATGAAACATACTAGCTCACTTCAGATTAATTCAACTTACTATATAAATAATTTATTGTGCGTTTCTTGACTTGATATAGTTTACCATTGCCGCAAATCACCCGATAAACGGAAGCCAGAACGCAAGCAGCCAAGAAATGTTTAAATTTTGATTTATTGTTTCTATCACTCACTGTTGATTTTTTAAAGGTAATCACATGATTCCAAGAGTAATTTCGACTGAATGAGTAGGTAAAAATTTCAAAGGCTAAAAAATTGCAAGTGCCCGCAGGGCAAGTGTAATTTGTGGTTTTCGAAAATGCCCGAAGTGCTAATTTAGTCCAAAAGGCTCGAGAAAATCATGCCAAATATTTTTTATGCACATTACTGATAAGTAACTTATCAATAATGCATTTCCATGGAGCTTTCGTTTATTTCGTGTCTGTTTCTTTGCGCACTGTTGCGTTATAGCGGAGCTCCGGCGGGCCGGAGGGCCGCCAAGCGGAGCACCATACCTATAGAAACCCGTCAACTGCTTTTCTCATGGTAAAATTGGCTAGCGGTATTGCTCGTGGGCGCGTACGTACGACGACGGAGTCGCCCAATAATTAATAATATCCTAATAATAATCATAATAATCCAACATGGCGGCTATACTCCACCTGGCCCAGCTGGCCAGCTACTTTACAGCGTACGTCTTTGATACTGGACATCCATCTTATAGCCAATTGACACCTGTCAAAACAAGGTATCCGCTGACCAGTGTCACGTGACCATATCGCGGGCTCAAGTTAAGAGCTCATCGAGGTCGGCTGTTTTTTTTTGAAGTTGACCGCTGACCAGGTACTTGCTTTCGATTGGATCGCAGGCTCAAGCCAGGTGTGGGACACCCAAACCAAATCGAGGCTTTTAAATTTTTCGCGCGCTTTCTGCGGCTGGTAATTTCACATTCAGTTGGTTTCTTTATTTTGAGCAAAACAACTTCATCTTCTTCGATCGAAGTTTGTCTTTCGCATTAAAATCAAGAACTTTTCAAAAGATACTCCGGAAGGTGAATTTTCAAGTGATGAAAGGAAGGACGAAAGATTTTTCTCAGGAAAACTTGGATCGATTGTGCGGTTGAAAACAGTATAATTCAACGCGTCAAGGGCTTTCACTTCACCATGGCATCTTGCATCTCACCAAGAAAAGTCACTTAACAGTTCACCGGTATTAATGGGAGGAATGAGTAGCTCAAACTCTGTGGAAGAAGCTCTTTCTTTGGACAAACCGTTTGCTATTTTTGCGGATGCTTGTTTTTACTTTACTGAAGCTTACGTATTTTCAAGTGGTAGAAACCTCTACAACACAGCGCAGGACAGTGAGGTAAATTAAATAAATAGAAGCTTAACATTAATTTTGGTTTAATCGCTGTTACTTTTGTTCAGGAATGAAACTTGTCTTTTTCTCTCGAATGGATATAAATAACAATCATCTAACTCGTTTTTGACGCAAAGAAGTAGTTGAATTGTTATTTGTTTTGTTACGTTGTTTTCTTTGCAAGCGAGCGAGTGTTTTTACTCGGCTTGGCTGACTGTTTTTCGATCTTGGTACCTCAACAGAGTTAAGAAACTTTTGTCCTTATCTTAATAACACGTAATCACAATGAGTCCTCGTAAAATTAAGCATTAAAGGCGGAAACTCAAGCTCGAGAAAAAAAAGAGTCGATTAAATGCATGTGCATGTGCACGTCTCAAAATCTGACATACGGTTGTCAAAATGCTGTCAAAATGTCAAAGACCAGCGCGCTTCACTCGTCATTTGAAAAACGTTTTAATCTTCGTCGGATGTGGCCTGTAAACAACAGTATTTAGTTTCGCCGTCTATAAACATGCTGTCTTAATTTGTTTGAACCGGTAAGAATCAACGTTTGGATGTTAAAAACACCGAAATGGGTTGACTGGCTGGGCTGGCTTTGATAATTTTTATAGTGAACGGGTCTGCGAGAGAAATGCTGGTGTGGTTTGGCAAGCGCTTTCTTCGTTAACTTGATGACGCTTTGCCACTGAGAATCATTAATTGCAGAAGGTTCTTCGGAAGACATGGGAAGTACCAGTAAAACTATCAAAGCTCTTTAGCGTTTTGTGTCAGCCAAGGAAACATTTTGTGGGAAATGGCGCTATTATTCAGCTCTGTCGCGTTCCGAGTGATTGCTGCCTCAATGATTCCTGTTGACTGCTCTAAACGATCAGGTGTGGACCACATTTTTGTCTTTTCTACGGACATTTATGTCAAAATTGCTAAGCAATTTTTGTTACTTGTCTAATTTCTTCACCTTCTCCAAGAATCTTCGAAGAAATATTATTCGTATTGTGCTTTGTTTTCTTGTTTTGTTTGTTGTTCTGTTGTTTTTTAACCGCGGTCAATTCCTGTTGACTGCTCTTAACGATAGTTTTTACCCTTTATTGTCTTTTCTACGGGCATTTATGTCAAAATAAATATCGATTTTTTTAGATTAATCAGTACAAGCTATTTGTTATTACAAGCTAGTCTTGTTTAATTTCTCCACCTTCTCCTTCTTCGAGCAAAACACTCGCATCGTACTTTGTTCGCTTTTTTTATCCGCTTTGAATTCCGTTACGCTTTCATCTGAAAGTATTTAGGACTCACGAATGTCTGTCTTTTTTTTGCAAACGTTTGCTATCGAAAACTCTTCGTTTTCTCTGCTGCTGCTCAATTGTTTTGGACACAAATTAAACTGGCCCAAATAAAGCCATGCGAAGTTGCTCGGTGAGAGTGTGCACGGTTCCGGGTAACACTAAGTTGTGGAACGGCAGACCGCGGAACCTGCGGAACCGCCGGAACCTGCGGAACCTATATTTTTTGTCATAAAATTTAAAAAAATAAATAAAAATAGTAATAATAAAAATGTCTACGAGTGGTTTAGTTCTTAAAAACAACAGAGAAAGAAAAAAAAAGAAAATAAAAATAAAAAGGGAGAAGGCAAACAAAAAAGATAGCGTACAACAAGGGGTATTTTTTGTCGGTCACCCATCCAAGTTCTAACCCGGCCGGATGGGGCTTAACTTCGGATACTATGTTTGTTTGTTTTTATTTATTTATTCTATTATTTATTTATTTAACCTAACTTGTTAATTTTCTCTAGGCTTGACATTGCCACATCACTTTTGGACATAAATAGCTGAAGATGCTGTCAACAATTCACATGCCATGTGCGTGACTTGAAGCAAAGCCCAAGTTCCCTACCTTTCCTTGGTTAGATCAATCACTTCAGGCTTGGAGTTCTTCATCCTGTTTCAAGCAAGGTCACAGGCATTCAGTCTATTTGTGAAATGCAACCGATGTTACTCAGCAAACGACTGTTGTACTTACCCAGCATTGAGATGGAAGCGCCATTCGGCCATTTTGGTGGCACTACAGTACAACGTGACTATGATACCGGAAATAAGAAATTGACCGGAAACTTAACGGAACACTTGTTGCTAATGTTTGTTTGTGTGAATTTTAGAATTTCTAGTAATTTCTCGCTTATCATTTCGCTTTTTTCAACTGACACGAACCATTTATACTTTGTATTGTCTGCGTGTGATACCACAAGGAAAGCGTGCTCGTCGTCCTATCGCCGAAGTTAAGCCCAATCCGGCCGGGTCAGAACTTGGATGGGTGACCGACAAAAAATACCCCTTGTTGTACGCTATCTTTTTTGTTTGCCTTCTCCCTTTTTATTTTTCTTTTCTTTTTTTTTCTTTCTCTGTTGTTTTTAAGAACTAAACCACTCGTAGACATTTTTATTATTACTATTTTTATTTTTATTTTTTTTATTTTATTACAAAAAATATAGGTTCCGCAGGTTCCGCGGTCTGCAGTTCCGCACATTAGTGTTACCCCACGGTTCCGATTCTAGGCTTGGCCTGGCTAATATATATATATATGGTCTTCAGCTTTTCTTTTTATAATCGCTACATACCAGACTGGAATGGTGTTCCATCGAACATCATACATGCACCTTCTTTAAGCAGTTTTAAGTCCTATCTAGTACATTATTTGTGTCAATTTTAAATCAGATGTAGCTTGTGAGTGACAAGTGTGTAATTTAATTAGGTTAGCTTTGGATTGTATTTCAATTTTACTTCTTATTTTTAGTCTCAATCTCAAATCAGGGGTGACTTGTAAGAGACAAGTACTCGATTTAATTTGATTAGGTTAGCTTTGGGCCACGTTTAAATTTCACCTCTTAGTGTTTAGAATTTGTAATACAGTAATAGCCCACTTTTTTTTGTATCAACTTAGATGTATTCGCATGAAAAGAAATTATTAAACTTAAAATTAAACTTCAAGTAAGCTCTTTCTCATCAATGTACTTCCTTCTCCTACATGCAGTCTTTCAATTAATTTTATTCATAGCTGGTCACATCAATCTTGTGGGAGGTTTGAATGACATTTGGCATTAATGTTTAATGGGATTTTTGATGTTTGATGAAGTATGTTGTGCAATTTCAAATGTACATGGAGAAATGTGAGACTAGTCCTTACCTTTCTTGCAAAATAGAAAATCAAGTTAAGATGGCTAACACGGATTTCCAGCAGTTTTGCTTTGGTGAATCATTACCTTAAATCCTCATACTACATTGTTAATTACCTTGATAGTGATATCAACCAAATGCCCAATATTTTATTATCAAATCTGATCCACATGCAGATCTGGACTGGAGGGTCCAAATCCACTGTGCCAGTGGCTCAGATCACCCTTCCATACTATCTTTTACAGCTTTGGGTCTGTAGCTTGAGTGAGGTCAGATGGGTGATATGACAAGCAGACTATATGTAAATGCCAGTAGAAAAAGAATGCTTTTGGAGCTCCGCTTTTAGGCTTGGCTAAATATATATATTAGATTTCCTCAAGAACTTTGTTGATTGCGGGAGCAGGGTTGGCGCAGTGGTGAGAGCGCTCGCCTTCCACCAATGTGTCCCGGGTCCGATTCCCGGAATCAGCGTCATAAGTGGGCTGAGTTTGTTGGTTCTCTACTCTCATGTACTCTGCTCCGAGAGGTTTTTCTCCGGGTACTCCGGTTTTCCCCTCTCCCCAAATACCAACATTTGATTTGATTTGATTTAGCGTTGATTTGATTTAGTCTCCCCAATTAGTAGAGCATCTGTGCTCAGCTAAAAAGATTTGAGACTTAAACACAGTTGTTGTTGTTGTTATTATTATTATTATTATTATTATTATTATTATTATTGCTTCCAATTCTTGATACTTTTTAGCAAGGGTCCTGGCCGTATTTTGCTGGCCAGGACCACTAAACTTTTACCCAGATTTTTGTGCTTTGCTCAGTGGTTTTGGTTTTTTGAATTTTCTTTTAAACTTTCAACTATAATGCTGTTACTCTCTTGAAATCAATCGTATTTCAACGGTATACCAATAGATATCGATTTTCAGAAGTATTGCCGGAACACCTCTATCGGCTTTTCGAAGTAATGTCCAAGGAGCAACAATCGAGCCGATGAACGGAATGAAAAAGGTAAAGTAAAGTAACTTTATTTCAGCTCGGATAGAACGAATAAACGGCAAAACGAACGTCCGATCAAACAGCCGAACGGCGAAAGAAATTGTAATCAATATTTCGTCACAAGCGCAGCTTCTATTACGTTCATCCAATTCACGATATGTGGAAAAAATAAATGAGCCGTTCAACCCTAGATATTTTCCAAGTGTGCGCAGGAATTGACCACGGAAACTTTTGACGCCAATATAGCTGCATTCGCGAAGCAATTTTCAGTGTTGGAAATAATTTTCTAACGAAAACAACGCAATCTAAAATTAAATTATTTTTAGGCGGCGCCATCGCGTCTAGCCACAATGTGAATGAAACTTGTTTATTTTAATATCCAAAAGCATGGCATCAATGGTTGCTTAAGAAAACGACGGCAAATGTTGCATTTCCCACCGGCAGTAAAAAGCATAATTTGCATTTGTCAAATTTCGGTTGCGTTCGACAGCTTTGTGTAACAATTTTCTCGAAATACTGCAGTGTTTGGCTGGCTTCGTTTTGGCGAAATCGTCCTTTTGTCTGATATTTATCCGACCATACGGACAAG
Organism: Pachyseris speciosa; assembly: GCA_016490735.1. NCBI lineage: Eukaryota > Metazoa > Cnidaria > Anthozoa > Scleractinia > Pachyseridae > Pachyseris > Pachyseris speciosa. The sequence goes on from JAEMWC010001445.1 coordinate 59,802, forward strand.
ACAGAAACCTGTTCAGCTTTCAAAACGAGCACAATTTTTTTAACTCCCACGAAATCTCCCTGCCTCGATAATTCGTTGAAACGCGAATATGTAAGTTAAATTGTCTTTAGCTCATGAAGAAAAAAAGTGATGCTCAAAAGAGCTGGACGTTTCAACGCATTAAAAAGTTGTTTAAACACTTTCCAGAAGAGTTTTGACGCGTTTAAACTAGTTAACACGCCATTTTCTCGAGTCACCTTGGCTTGATCTCCCTTATCGCAAATAAGGCCACATATCCACGACCTGATTTGTTTTCGTTCTTGAAGTGTAATAGAGTTCATTTTGTTGTCATTGCCATATTGCCATTCCGATTGCCGTTAGAACTGTCACTGTCACCGCTACTGTCACTGTCAATGCCACTGTCACTGTCAACGCTTCTGTCACTGTCACCGCTTCTGTCACTAGTCCTGTAATTGCCATTGCCATTGCCTTAGCTATTTTCACTGTCCCTGCTACTGCTATTGCTGTAGTCACGGCCATCGTTTTAGTGCTCGTTTGTCATTGTTGTGTTGTTGTCATTTTATTTATTTGCTTCCAGCTTCCTTATTTCTTCAACGAAACGTCATCGTACTCATCGAAGGAAGCCACACCAAGATATCCGCATGCGCACTCTCCACAGTAACCGGTATCCCTCTTATCCGTCTCCACGGAAACAACAAGCCTAACGATCAATGTGAGCACGCAGTGGAAATGTCAGCGGGATATAAATACTACGCGCATGCTACACTTGACATTCTTAAGACACTGACGTTGAAAAAGATAGCCCTGGTGTTTGAAGGTAAATCGTCTAAGTGAATTCCTAGTTGTAGGTATTAATTATTACAATCAGTAGTTTGGCAGCTATCACTTGAAACAAATACCTTTTTCCAACCCACTTGGTAAACCATTGCTTTGAATTTGTCTCAGAATATCAGTGGTTTTGAGAAGCTATGTCAAAAATTAGAAAGAGTGTTCCATCTTACGTGTCTGGATATTCGATGAAACAATCTTTCTCGTCACGTGTCTAAATAGTACATTGTACTTCAAATGCCCTGACTGCCTACTCAAACCTCGGGTGGCTATTCCATTGTCCTTTATGTGTTTCTTGCTCAAGCCTCTTCACTTCTGCGAACAAGTGTTTAATATCATCAAGTGATTTCCCCGAACTACGTCACTCATGATAGGATTGATCCAAGTTGAATGCTTTGAGATGCCAAAGTATTTACTGCTTAAATACCTAATATCAGGTAATGAAAAACAAAGCAAACAAACATTGCGATGTCAAGTTCTTGCCTAGCTGTTAGCTAGTTCAAATCTCAAATGCCTAGCTCATGTTCTATATTCTGAACAGTTATTTTCCGATCTACTTTCAAGGAACTCGCCTGCACGAAGCTGGATATTTCTACGTAACATCGCAGCTTGCAAACCTCACTGTGAACTTATTTGAAGTCTCCGAGAAGGATGAGCGTGAAGACATCACAGCACTCATACAGAGAACCATGGATGGAATTGAAAGCCTTTCGCCTGAAGTTATTCTACTTTATACCAACAAGGAAAACACTGAAATGATTCTGCAACAAGTAAACTGATTTTTTTTTTTCAATCTGTTTGTATTTTTTTAAGGGTTGGTTTCTTGAATGGAGACATTAAACTAATTCAATTGGGCGTATGCACGTTACGTCATCAGCGCCATGCTGGTGTACCGTGAACAAAAGATTTCTCGTTAGCTTCTTTTGTTATTGTCCACCAACATGGCCGCCAACCCGTTGTCATTGGAATCTTTGGAGACTGGTTGCATACCCTCTATTGGTTATCGGTGACTGCACAACGCGAATGGCATATTCTTAAGAGTTGACACAAGAGTCTATACAGCTAGGACTTGGCCAAAAGAATAGAGACTTACGAAAATAACCCAACTTACGCTCCAGCAAGGAGCTGCCTTTAAATTGCCCTTTTGTTCGTATTCAGAATAACCTCACCCACCTCGTTCGGGATAACAAATTCTTTAGAATTTTGATCTTGAGAACGAGGTTAGTGAGGCTATTTTGAATACGAACAAAGGAGTAATTTATAGGGAGCCAGTTTGCATAGGGTCTATAAAGCTTCAGAGATCGATGATCACCAATACGTTTCCGGCAAGATGAAGCTGATAATTTATCCAACAGACTCCCCTTTCCTTAAGAAACTGCATGGAGCCAATTTTATTTTTCAAGGAGACAAATAAATTGCTACAAGATAAAGCCAGGTCCAGACTGTAAAAATTTATTATGATTTAGCCTTTTGGAACTCATATCTCTGTTTTCATTTTAATATAGCTTTCCCAAAGTTTGTTTTAATTGTAATTAACTTTAGTTAGATATTAATGGATTACTATTATTATTATTATTATTATTATTATTATTATTATTATTATTCAACGATTGTACCGTAAAGGATAATAATAATAATAATAATGATAATAATAACAGAAGCAACTCTTCATTAATAACAATAATAATAGTAATAATAATAGTTATAATCAACATAATGAATAGGGGAAAACTGTTTCTGAAGGGTCGATTTGCCTTCACTTTAGCGCGTACAATTTTTACCGTCTAAATTGGATAGCCCAATAACATTACGCATCTTTTATTTTCTTATCTTTTAACAGAAACCTTGTCAACAACGAAAAAGCTACAAATGGATACTTCAAGGACAGGTTTGTCTACCAAATAGTTTTTTTGTGTGAGCTAATTGGGTCTTTTTGTTGTTCGTTGTACATTCTTGTCTCTTGAGCCTCCTCAGGCGTGAGGCATGAAAAAACGTAAACATCCCATATCAGCTGACCATGCCAATTAATCAATACGGCATGATTATAGAAAAAAAAAGACATAAGATACGGTGTAAATTAAAGATGAACTCACTTTGTTGCTCCATTTTCTAGGTGCCATTGAACTTAAGCTGTCACGCTAACAACGTGGTATTTGGTATGCAGCTGCCACAAACGAAGAACTCAGTTACATTTAATCATAGCGTGTACGGAATAACTCAGGTAGTGTTATCGTCTCTTCAACGTGTGCGAACTTTATTCAATATTGTTCCTCTTTATTGATTTTCCACATAACTGTCGGGATGCCTAGTTCGTTCGCAACGAGGTTTGTCATTGACCCAGGAAAGAACAAAATTTTCCCCAGCCCTAATAACATGAAAGGACCAGGAATTAGTGAGCTACGACCTATGGGAACTATGACCATGAAACAACTGCAGAACAAACGAGCTTCGTTTCCTCCGTAGTTTTGATATTCACTCCAAATCAAGTGTCTTTTAAAATGTATTCTTCGATTCATTTTAGTATAAGGGTAAATCCCGTGTGAACGATATGCACAAACCATGCGTTGATAATCTATGGCCAGCCTTAAATGCAAACAAATAAAGTTTAAAAGAGCAATGTAATGATTTTTACTTATACGAGCTGAGCGCATGAGATCAGGTTTTGCCTCCGTATTTCGTTTCCGGTAACACTGTGTAATGCAAATTTATGCTTGCACATTACATGCAAATTTATGCGCATGAGTATAGGCTACTTTAATTCTCGCGTTAATATTACTTCGAAAAGCTCACAGACATATTACAAGCAAAGAAAATCCAGCTTTGTTGAAAGTACTTTTTCGGTTTTCAAAATATAATAATAATAAACGAAAACGAAAACGAAACAAGTAAATTATCTAAATCCTCCTCGCAGAAACTTCCAAAATGTGAAGAAGTGGCCGCCATTTTGTTGATAACCGCTACTCACTAACTATCACAGAATAGATAGTGAGTAGCGTAGCCAATCAGAGAACGGCATTCGTGATAGAACGCTAGTAGATTTATACTAAATACGGATAGGGAAGTCTCAGCGAACAAGCCCGATATAGTGATCAAGGACCATGCCAAATTGTGTTGCAAACTTATAGATGTATCAATACCGACCGAAACACCTCAACGAAAGTTATTGAAAAGCTTTCAAAATGCAAAGATCTTGAGATTGAAACCACGAGAATGTGGGGAATGAGGACAGAGACTGTGCCGGTTATTGTTGGTGCGCTGGGACTTATTAAAGAGGGAATGGACCAGAATTTAGGAAAGATCCCCGGAACCAGCAACATTAACGAGCTGCAAATGATCGTCCTCCTAGGAACGGCGCACACACTGAGAAGATTTCTGTACATCAAATAAAACCCCTCCCTGGTACCTCAGGACCAAGGATTGGCCCCGGTTCTAGGAGACTGTAGGAAGCAATTCATAGCACTGAAAACGATAATAATAATAATAATAATAATAATAATAATAATAATAATAACAATAGTAATAATAATAATAATAATAATAATAATAATAATAATAATGCCTATAATAATTAATACCTTGCCGCGCAAGATCAGGCACTAAGAACAAACGCCATAAAAGCCAGAATCGAAAGCCAAAATGTGTCACCCAAATGCAGAATGTGTGGGAGTCACGATGAAACTGTGCAGCATATTTTGTGTAGTTGCCCTAAGCTTGCGCAGACAGAATATAAAAAGAGGCATGATGTTGTTGGGCGGGTCACTCACTCGGAGGTGTGCAAGGAATATGGAATTGAGTGCAGTGACAAATGGTATGAGCATTCCCCCAAACGCGTAGAAGAGAATGAGGAGGTTAAACTGCTGTGGGACTTTACCATCCAAACAGACCATGAAATCCATCACAGGAGGCCAAACATTGTAATTCAGAAAAAGAAGGCAAAGGAAACAATCATTGTGGACATAGCTGTTCCCGGAGATATTAACGTACTGCAGAAAGAAACTGAAAAGTATGAAAAGTACCAAGACCTGGCAAGAGAGATTCAAAGGATCTGGAAATCAAGGACAAAAGTGGTGCCAGTGGCTGTAGGTGCATTAGGCTCAGTGTCAAAGAAGCTGGCAGGCCACTTGGAGCAACTAGGAATTAAAAACCGAACAAGACCGATGCAAAAGTCGGCACTCCTCGGATCGGCACATATCCTCAGAAACGTGCTGGAAGTCTGAGGTCGCGGGATGAGACTTGACTGGATATTTATTCCCAGGGAAAATCCCTGTGCTTAAATAATAATAATTAAATAACAATATATAATTATAATAAGAACCTTCCCAGAATCCTTTGCAGCTGGAAAATCGTCAATCCCAAATAACTTGGTCAGTTTGACGGCAGCAATACCCCCACGTTGTCTAGAAATAAGTCTTACCATAAACTAATTATTGTACAAGACTAAGGGCGATGAAGTCATTGGTCACGTGACTTTGCTCACTAGTGCGTTTTGTCTCACTGTGACGAAATTATTTTGTTATTGAAAAAGCAGTCAACGTGGTTTGAAGCACAATGGTGTGAGCCATTTCGGACTGCCCGGGTACCGAACAAAATATAAATATTAAGGGAGGTATATACAATTTTCAAAAAGTGGGAGTCTGGGTACAAGTGCTATCTCGCGTTGCATTAAACGCGAGGAAACAAAAATTTGGATATTGGTAGATATTTTTACGAAATATACATTTTTATCATTTTTAATGCTGTGACGTCATCGGTCACGTGACCAGAACGGACCGAAGTTTAATATTCGCTCTAAAAGTTTACTAGAACCTTTCTCCAAAAATATTTTTAAGCGAAGTTGTAGATTGATAAATAGTGTTTTAAAAAATGGCCATGATTACTTTTTCCTAAAAAAGTGCGGCAGTAGAAAATCTAACTGAAAAGTTTGTCAGCTTCCTGCTCAACGACCATTTGAGGTAGGAATAAAAGAAAATTTTGCCTAAGGCTTGAGAGTATGCTCTTTATGATGGCGTTGTCAGTTTCTTCTAATTTCAATTGCTTTTGGCGAGGATCGATGTTTAAGATTTTTCTCAGAGGAGAGGGCCTGGAGGAAAGAACGAAAACGAGGCTATACTTTCGCGCGCTTTTTGTTCACTGCGACGCCGCGCCACAAAAGGTAAGCTAGAAAAAAAATTCCAAGGACTGGACAACGGACTGGACTTACATTTTCTTTAAACGGAACTTTTGACGACTTTTTTAATTATTATTTTTTTTTATGGCTGCTGTCTGCTCAGGGACAATGTATACTTGAGAAGGTAAGTTGATACAGATAGTTGTTGCTGTTTGTTAAAAAACAAAACAAAAAAAAAGCGCGTTTGTGGTACACTTAAATGCACTTCCCACCTAAAAAGTGTTGTTTAATTCTTGAAATTATAAAACTTAACTTCGCAATGCGAATGAAATCAAATTAATGCTAACATTAAATGAAACAATTTAAATTGCTTAAGGCAACCGATGCAAGCTCAGTAATTTTACTAAATACGATATTTGAAGGTTAAAAACGTATCTTAAACAGTGACGGAATAAATGATTACTTTATTTTCAACCGGAACTTAAAACGTTACCTTCATTCGCACAGACATCAAAACTTTATTTTATACTGTCCATGAACTAAATTCCCTATTACAATTATAACAAAGTGTACAATAAAGCCATTATTCAAAGTATTGGCCTAAGAAAAATAGTTGCGCATAAACAAATACTGGAACAGTTCGTGCTTTCAAATGGATTACCCTAATGAATTACACGATTCCGACACATAAGTTTAATTTGAGTGGCGAAACATTTTGTTGTATCTGAAAAATTACTGTACTACAAAAAACGTTTTCACAGAGGTTGTAATGCATGGGCGTTCACATAATTTAATTCAATTTTATAAAGCTAAAAATTGTATGTCAAAGATTCAGCAGAAACAGAGGAAAGTTTTAAAATCACGGCTGTTTGTGCGAGTTCGTGTACGTGCGCGCCAAACGCGGAAAGCACCTAAGCTTAATAACTCTGAAGACGTCAAGTACTTAAGTTTATGTCAAAACCGACCAAGAACCAGTCCAAAAAAACAAAGAAAGATTAGCAAATAATTGTTTTAATAGATTTGGCAGTTTTACAAAGTGTTACGCTTCTGTTTTGTGGCACCTATTTACAATGGTAGTCTGAGGAAAAACCTTTTTACAACAATGTTTAACTTATAAGCTTAAGCTTACGGTAAATTTCATTTGAATCTATTTTTTAAATTGAGGGAAAATTAAAATGTAATTTGCTATAAGAATGGGTCCAACACAGAAATCCTGAAAACCTTCTTCACAAACAAACTGACGATAAACTTGAAAGCCAAATTTGAGAGTAGGCTTAACTTCTTGCCGAGCCATACAAAAGTTGGGCACATAAACAAAGACAACGCTTACCTGGCTTATCGGTAAACCCTAAGTTTTTTGAAGAAAACGACTAAATAAAAGGTCAACGGTAAATACCTTCTCCAATCGTCGAAAAGGCTACATCGGACCACTGCGTAAATCGCACATCCTTCGTCTTTAGTCATGCTCAAAGCACGGCGGGAAAATTTATGTGTTGTCGAATGCAGTCGCGGCGCGAATACAATCCCTTTCACAACGCTTTAGATACATCCAAAAAGCCGTTCATCAAGCCTTGATATAATTCTCCCCAGAGTGGCCAGTTTAAAATATTTTCACAGTCTAACACATCTTCAGATGACCTAGTCGAAGTGGCGGAAGGAGAGTGGAGTCGAACGAGGTATCGCACAGCGTTGACGTGGACATCGTTAATCCACTGACTTGATCTAAAGTTTTTTGCTTCGGACTAGAAATTTTCCATTACTTAGTTGAATTTGAAGGCAAATCTCCCATTTTGGCGACCATTTCAGCTTTTCACCACAGCTCTTTCACCATACAAATCTTTCACAGTATAACACATTTTCAGGTGACCTAGTCGAAGTGGCGGAACGAGAGAGTCGAACGAGGTATCGCACAGCGTTCATGTGCTCGTTAATCTACTGACTTGGTCTAAGGTTTTATGACACAGGATGAACCAAATTTCAAAATCATTTCACCGTTTTGAATGTAGTTAAGCTTCGGACTAGAAATTTCCCATTACTTTGTTAAACTTGACCGCAAATACCACTTTCACCACAGCTACAGCGCTGTCGCAAGCAAACCGTCGCTCCGTTTCAGAAGGTCGATTCACTTTCTGTGATTGGTTAAACAAACTGACGTGTGAATCGCGAGGTGTGGAGAATCTACGATTCGATGACAAACATTGCGGGCAATGTCTTCCTTCGTAATTTTAACCAAAGAAAAAAATTGCAAAACATTTAATTTTTGGTTTATCGTGAACGAAAAAAACCGTCAGAACAAGAGCGCATAGGCGTGTTTTCAGAGCATCTCTCTCTCTCTCTCTCAACTAACACTTGTGATTTCTGGTATGAATGAATTAATATGCAAAAACTAAAAACGGTAAAAATAATAAAGAAAAATTGTCAACTATTTTCCCAAAGAAGTACAAATACACTTGCCTTGATCCAAGCCCACTCATAATAAATATCCACAAAAATATGAATACAATCTTCCGTCTGTACAACATTTAACCCCTTACGTAGCAGTATCTACTTACGTCTTAACTTTGTTGCAGAGTCTAACAAAATTGCAAATTCATCACAACTTATCATTGTTCTTACCACCTTGGGAATGCCACTTACCACCTTTCCCTTTTTAACCTGCCATTCCCCTCCTACATTTTTTCTCTGCAGCCCCCCCCCCCCCCCGTACCTCCTCACTTGTCTTTGAAAAGTAAATCTTTTTCTTTATCTCTGCAGGTGTGACTGTAATTTAATGACAAATTCTCTGAAGGATTATTTCTTTAGTTCAATCAATCAATCAATCAATCTATCAAAGACTTTATTAATCACGGTGTCGAAAATGACTAGTCGAGGGAATCTCCCTCTACTAATAGCGGACACTTAATAACTAATAACTAATAGCTAGTAAGCAAATCAATGATTAAAAAAGAAAAAAGTTCTATTGGTTAGTATTTTTTATTTAGCTTTGGAATTTTATTTGTGTAATGCTCAACAATAAGGCTTGAAATGTTAACTGTGTTAACCAATGAGTATTATTAGTAGAAATTTTGCTGATATTCAATGAACAAAGAAAAATTAATAAAATTCTCAAAGCTATCAAACACATGCACAAAACCACAACGTTTTACTTATCATCATCTCAAAACAATAGGTTGTTTTGCAAATTTGTAAAAATCATTGCATAAAAGGAATTTGATTTAATAGGTCTCTAACACTGTTTACTGCTGCTAATGGCTCGATCAATTCCAAGCTTGCCCACTTATAAATTATAAATTATAAATAGTTAATTATAAATTATAAATATTTAATTGACCACTCCCCGAAAGAGGTCCTCCTGAAGAAGAGGCTATTATGTACCAGTCAATTCCAAAACCAAAGGATCTTGCTATACACTGTACATCAGTCAGTCTTGTCTTCCATCTTTTGCAGATTTCCCATCAAAGTGTCTAATAATCCATTACAGGCAACAAAGATTCTTGAGAAAAACTAAAGAAAAGAGGAAATTTTGTAACTTTGTATCTACGTGTCAAGTTTTGAACTAGTTTTTTTGGTACCACAGATTGCATTGATCAATTTCAAGAGGTTTTTTTTCATTTTCACGAAATATAGTGAACCAATAGACAAGAATTTTATTGTTACATGTAGGTCGCATATTGACTAGGGGCCAAGATATTAAAACCTTTTTAGGCATGATTGCCTTATATTCAGCATAAAATGACAAAAGACGTGGCAAAAATTTAAACTATTTATATTTCTTTTTTTTGGTAGCCGCTTCAGTACACGTCTATTATTTCTATTTCTGTATTGTAACCGTTTTCTCCATTTTTACTTTGCTTCAGTGTTGCCCCTGAAGAAGGTTAGTCATGTCTCGCCGTAATATATGGCATTAAAAGTTACCCTTTTCGACCATCATTTTGTTTCTTTGTCTTATATCTACCAAAGCGAGTAAATATAAGAGAAGTTAAAGATATTGTGCATCAAATGGGAACTCGGAAAAAAAAAATCCGAGCCCCAGATGGGATTTGAACCCACGACCCTCCGTGATCTAGTCGGATGCTCTAACCACTGAGCTACTGGAGACTCTATGGTGAGCAAGGGTGAAATGTGGGTATTGACTAGAACTGCATCACGCAGTTACATAGTCAAATTTTAAACGACCATATATGACTCATAACTGCATCGCGAGTCACATTAAGGCATATCGGCGATAGCACCTCGCTAACTGCATCACGCAGTCACATTAAGGCATATCAAAGATGCAACCAACCAACCACCGCTCAGTGGTTAGAGCATCCGACTAGATCACGGAGGGTCGTGGGTTCAAATCCCATCTGGGGCTCGGATTTTTTTCCGAGTTCCCATTTGATGCACAATATCTTTAACTTGTCTTATATCTACCTTTTTATGGGATGTATAATTATATATTGTTATTTCCGGTTTCACTTGTAATAATAATAATAATAATAATAATAATAATAATAATAATAATAATAATAATATAACAGTCTTTATTAAAAAATGCTCAAACAATCTTAAGTTTACAATTATTGATCTACTAGAATGCTAAAAATAAATAAATATTGCAAAAGTATTGCTAAAGACTTCATTAAAAATATAATAATAATAATAATAACAACAACAACAATAATAATAATAATAATAATAATAATAATAATAATAATAATAATAATAATAATATATCTATAGGTTGGTGCTGGTCTTGCATACGACTCGGTACACGTTATCAAACAAGCGTTAAATAAAGGACCATGTTTATCAATAAATGGATCTGCGTTAACTTACCCAGATAAAAACGCAGTGCTGACTTGCATTAAGAAGGTAAATACTCTACATGATATTCTAAGTCAGAAGGGAAATGGATAGATAAGTTTTAAATTGCATGGGTACTAAACTTTATCGAAAGATAGCCATGCTGGCAAATTGCGAAATATTCATTCTCAAATAAAATCATGGAAATTGAAGACTGACTAATTTGTATGAGTTAATCCGAAATTTGAATGCCAAAGACAATTAAAATTGCTCAATCCGACAACCTGGGACCCGGAAAAGAAAAAGACACCAGTTCAAGTACGTCAGCCAGCGCGTTATATTTTCCGAGAGCTATCAATGGATCTGAACATTCCAAAGGAGGAGATTACTAATTCACTCACTCTAGACTCAGTTTACATCGAAGTTATCAATCTATTTTGGAAAATAATTTTGAGTCTTAGGTATCTTAATTATTTTTGTTGCTGTGTTTAGTAATTCTATTACGGCATGTCATTTCACAAGTAGGTGCTGTGAGACTTTGCCAACTAAAGCAATTAAAATGCAAATGAGGGAATAAAATCGTAGGCAAAAATATCATACATGAATATACGATGGCTTCCTTTACATGGAAAACGAACTGAATAGAACCTTCTCTTGCTTTCGGTAGGTTAGTCTGGATGGCTTCACAGGACCTGTGCAGTTTGATGAGGATGGTACACGAAAGGGAATCGAACTGGAAATTTTAAACCTCCAAAACAACACCTTCAAGAAAGTACGTACTTGAGAAACGAGTTCACTGCAAGGTCATCTATCTGTCTATAGGCTTTAACCAACCAACCAACCAACCAACCAACCAACCAACTAACCAACCAATCAAATCAACCAATCAATCAATCAATCAATCAATCAATCATTTGGGAAATTGTCTACCAAAACGAACTAAAATGTTTGTTGCATGTTATATTCAGATAGGTAGGTGGAATTCAACTAAGCGCGTTGCGATGCTGCATAATTTCTCCAGCAATGTGGGGACACAATCCTATAAAGGAAATCTAGCAGGAAGAAAGCTGAGGGTAGTCGTCGTTGAGGTAAAATAAACATCTCCATATACAATTGACTGTGCAAAGTAAAGCTAGGACGCAACTCAACAAGGTCGAACTGAAAGCCTCCGGCAGCCACTACACGGTCCATGTATGACCTTGGAGCAAGCGCCTACAGCCAGACCTAATAAGCTTTATGCTAGTTTTTGCTGAGGGAGGAAAACCGCAGTACCCGGTGAAAAACCTACAGAGCAGGATCGAGAACCAACACAAATTCATCATCCAGGGCCACATTGGAGGGAGGCTAGTGCTTTCACCGCCATGCCATCCCTACTCTCCAATAGTTTATCTTGCCTCATCTAACCAATGATGAAAAATGTTTTGATTTATCATGAAACCGTCCTATAGGTACGTTACTCAGGGTTGTCGCGATTTGCAGACTGACTCTACTAACCTTCTCTAATTAACTTTTTTGGGCGCCCAAGAAGTAAGCTTTCAATCCCTGGTGTAATGGCTTTTACGGGCCTTGGGTCACGTGCTATACAAAACGTTTAGAAATAAAACCGTCCTATTGTTGTTATTTTTGTTTTTAATTATTGTATATCGTCTTTCTTCCTGTTGTCCGTTTGACTGCTAAGAGCCCTATGAATGGAACTTTTGGCAATATCGTCATGAGATCACCTGACTTTTTCTGCTATCCAGAAAGGTACTTCCAGCAGTGCGGTCTTGTTGTTAATAACGCTTCCAGGTTATTCATTACTGTTCGTTTTATGACCTGTCAGCACCTCACTTCAATGTCTGTTGCCTTTTTTTTTTCACTACAACAAATCAGGATGCCCCGTTTGTGGTAAGGGAACAGCAAGATGGTTCTACCTCCTCGTATCAAGGTTATTGCATTGACCTGCTGAATGAACTGGCAAGAAATCTTCAGTTCACATACGAGATTTACACCTCCCCAGATGGAACGTACGGCGGTGAAAGGGCGAACGGAACCTGGAATGGTATGATTGGAGAGCTGTTGAATAAGGTTCGCTATCACGTTTTATTTTGTAGCTATTATGCGGTAAGGATCTCTCGCGCAGTAAGCTCACATGGTAAGGACATAGGACTGCTGAGCGGGATTCAAACCCCAGACCGGACCACAAACAAGGAGGGGTATAGTAAGGACCGTTTAGGCCGTTTTTTTGCGGTGGTTTCTCATTAATTTGCGGTGGAATACATTAAGGGAGATTACGTCACGAATAAGCCCCGTTTTGGTCTAGGTAAAACTGTCTATGTATCTAGTTAAATCATTAATATTCAAACTGGAATAGGCATACTAATGAGCGTCACTCTAGTACAATAGCAACAATAGACTTGCCCAAACTTGCCTACTATTCGTGAACACGGAAACTTGAATGATTGACTTTTTTATTCCTTCCGCATTTTCGTCTTTCTGTATTCGCTAATACAGTATATTTTGTCCCCCAAAAAAACTGTCATACATTACTCATTTGTTTATATTGATCTGTCAAAACAAATAGTTTAAGCCGTCTATTGTCGTTGTTGAATGGTAGAAGGTTGTCCCGTGGGTTTCTTTTCTGTAGAGGTGGTATGCAAATGTGGGGCACTGCAAGTTTGCATAATTAGCAAGTGACTAATGGCGCGGAAAGCAAGAGAGAGATACACAAGCATTCAAAGCAACTTGGAAATCGTTAACGGTTAAACAAGCCATTTTAATAGTAATGATCGATAAACGTTTCGAGTAAACTGAAACTGTCTCGGAGATCAGTTTTTCCTAGCAAACGAATTGCAAGAAAGATAGCGCTTTCATTAACTATCCGCTTTTATTTTGAAAACATAACAGAGTTTGGAATACACCAGTCCGTGTTCACGAATAGTAGGCAAGTTTGGGCAAGTCTATTGTTGCTATTGTACGCCTATGCCTATGCCTATTCCAGTTTGAATATTAATGATTTAACTGGATACATAGACAGTTTTACCTAGACCAAAACGGGGCTTATTCGTGATGTAATCGACGTTAATGTATTCCACTGAAAATTAAAGAGAAACCACCGCAAAAAACGGCCTAAACGGTCTCTACTATGCTACTCAAGGGTCTAAAAATTAAACGTTATAACCCCATTTTATTAAAGGGGGGCATACTGCTGGTAAATTGTAAATAGTTTCTTTCTAACTAAACGTCGAGTGCTACGCAGAATTAACTACAGATATTCAATTCTGAAAACTAAAATGTATTTTAGCAAGGACGCCAGATGATCCACATTGTTCAGTGATGTTTACGACACCTTAAATATAGTTAATTGAATACTCCTTCTTTATTCCCAAGCGTGCTGATGTTGCTGTCGCTTCTCTCACCATCACCGAACGTCGTGAGAAGGTTGTGGACTTCACCGCTCCTTACATGTTTTATACGCAAGAGATGCTGCTCAAAAAGGTGTCTTCAGATGCATCCGTCGACCTCCTGCAGTTTTCGAACCCATTTCAAAGAAACGTTTGGTTGGCTACACTCGCCAGCCTGGTGATTATTTCTGTCGCTGTGTTTGTAGTCAATTATTTTAGTCCTTATGGATATAAAGCCGAGGATGGAACAGGGACAGCGGCCGAATTCAGCTTCTTCAACAGTGTGTGGTTTGCTTTGGCTTGTATGCTGCAGCAGGGAGGCGATAACACACCTAGAAACTTGTCAGGTAAAGCCGGACAGACATTTTGTTAGCCTTTTTTTAACCGAGACATATTTTTTCCTTTTTTCCTAAACCTGAGATGTGACGTTGTTACCAAACCCTCAAAATTGGGTGATAACATCACGAAACTTGGAAATTACGAAATTATGCTCTGCAGAGTTGGTATCTTGAACACGCATCTCCATTTCCCCAAACTTGAAAAGATCAGTCATATCAATCAACTTTATAATTTCGATCCGTGGAAAATTTACCTTGCAAACTTTGTCAGTAATACCTGAAAAAAAATTGAAAAGACTTGATTCCATCCTAACTCCTTTTCACCTTTAGCAGAAGCATGAGGCTAACAGCCATTGCTGCTGCTTCGGTAAAAAACTGAGGCCTTTACGAAGACAGATGGTCAGCCCATCACCAAGCCTCCACCAAACTCATAGATGTATAGTAGAGTAGAGTACAACACAGGGAGCTGCATTCCCTACATCTTTGTAATCAGTGTGTTCCTTTATGTCCTGTATATACCACTGTGAACGAAAAGAACTGACTTGTTACACATTTTACATTTTTACGTTGTCTCATTATTATATCAATTTAGGTCGTGTTCTTACTGGATGTTACTGGTTTTGCATTCTTATCTGGGTCTCATCATATACTGCAAACCTGGCAGCTTTCTTTACCGTGAAAAATACTGAGCTCCCAATAAATAACCTTGATGACATCTTAACTTCATCCTATAAAGTGACAATCATAAAATCAGGAAGCACCTATGAGTTCTTCAAGTTCAGCCAGTATGAGAAACACCAAAAGATTTGGCAAAGAATTCAAACATTTGATGGCTTCGTCAAAAACACAGCGGAAGGAATAAAAAGGGTCCGAGAAAATCACGAGATGGTATTCATCACTGATGGGCCGATTCTCCAACATGCTGCTAACAAGTTACCGTGTGATCTTACTACAGGTAAATTAATTTTTTTTAAAAGTTACTAGCTAATCGACAGATGTAGCCCTGGAAGCGCGATATTACTAAGGACGGTTTCGTCAAGAAAGAAAGGAAGAAAGAGAGAGAGAGAGAGAGAGAGAGAGAGAGAGAGAGAGAGAGAGAGAGAGAGAGAGAGAGAGAGAGAGAGAGAGAGAGAGAGAGAGAGAGAGAGAGAGAGAGAGAGAGAGAGAGAAAGAGCTACTCAAGGATTTTTTTTATGGAGGGGCAGTATTTATCATACACTAATTACTTACATGCAAATGTTTTTTTACTGTCTTTAAGTCAAATAATACTACAGTTACGTCTAATGATAACGAATGATAACGAGAAAACAATCTTTCTTGTTTATAAGCGCACTTTATACGGAACCTATTCTACCACAAACCCATTTTAACGGCCTCCTGTGACATCATGATGTTACCTATAAAGCACGTGGCTTTATTTAATCCATGAAAACGTGTCATTCCTTGTTCCAGTGCCAGGACTAAGCACGGCCTATGGACTTGCCTTCGCTTTTCAACCAAATGATCCAGATGTTGTGGAATTTACGTTAAATATTCTTCGCCTGCATGAAAATGCCTTTCTTGACAGTCTTGGGCGGAAATGGTGGGACAGTAAGAATGAATGTCCTCAGGAAAAAGAATCATGTAAGCAAGTATACCAAGAGTTGAAGTTTGTTTTGTCAGACATAGTGTTTTTTTCTTAACTTTCAAACTTCATGTCTTCCAGTGTTGTCTCGTCAACGCATCGACCTGCGGAGTATGCTGGGTGTGTATGTTGTGATGGGTGCAGGGATTGTAGCATCATTCCTGGTGCTAATGGCAGAGATACTGTGGAAAAGGAAACAGAATCGCGGCCTGTTCCGAAGGTTTGTGATCTGGCACAACATTACGAACGGTGCCTCCTGTAGTACAGAATTACTTTGTACCGTTATTATAATTATATGGGAAGGCAGGTCTTAGCAGGGACTGCACGAATTAAAAAAAAAAACCTGGTTGTACCCACACATTTTTTAAAATATAATTAGGCAACTTAAAACAAACAAACAAGTTATGTGGAACTGTATGGAATTTTTAAGTGAAGCTTTATCCTTATCCAAGTCATGCCGGCGATCCTTGCATACATCTGCCAGCCGGTTGTATGGAATAATGTTTAATTTTTCTATGATTTTTCTATCCAGGATAAAAGCTCGCACAGTGGAAACTCAACCAGGGGAGAACTCACCAATGGAAATCATAACTTCGCAAGAAACTTGAAAGAACCTGATATATGCTAACTTTGAAACATTCGTAACGCTTACAATCACACGTGTGTGCATAATTAAGTCCAACCCTAGAGAATTAGAAGCATTGCCACTTAGATGTACGTCGACTTTCATATATGACACTTACTTATAACTACCGGAAACGGGCATAAAACGGGGCTAGTAGAGGTTGCTCTAAAACACAAAGATCATTCCACTAGACAATAGGTATTTTTTTCATATTTCAATTTAATAGCGTAATAAGAATAGAACGAAAGGGTGACAGGAATAATTGAAAGGGAAACAAGGATGACCCGTAAAAGAGTAAAAGTAAGTCTGATCGATAATATAATAATAATAATAATAATAATAATAATAATAATAATAATAATAATTTATTTCTTATATAGCGCCATTTACAAATACAGATAAATGGCACTTTACAATTTTTAAATCACATCTACTCTAATAAATAAATCAAATGTTGGTTTTGGGGGAGAGGGGAAAACCGGAGTTCCCGGAGAAAAACCTCTCGGAGCAAATTAGAGAACCAACAAACTCAGCTCACTTATGACACCGAGTCCGGGAATCGAACCCGGGACATATTGGTGGAAGGCGAGCGCTCTCACCACGCATGTATCCACGCAATATGCATGTAAATTGTGATTTACAACATGCATAAATAACATCTAGATCATCTCATTATTTTAAATAAAAATTACCGGGTAAATTTTCCTAGAAATTATTATAGTGTAGAAAACCAAATTAACTTTTACAGGAGCAACACATAAAAAGTAAGGGAAGATCACGTCAATATCATGTAAATCGTAAAAAAGGGAAATCGGTCAATAAGGGAAATTTCAATACGAATGATCTAAATTGACAAAGGGAGACAAGATTAGTTGACATATGATAGGACTTAAGAAAAAGACCAAGTTTCTCTCTATAGCACTGCAGCCTTAAGTATTAAAACATGAAGAGTTAATTGGTAATGTTTAAATGCAGCTTTAAATGGTTTCGATATTTTATAAACGTCGGTAAGACACTAATCAGTGAGGTGAATTCCCAACCGAACCCACACGAATGAATAAACCAGCGCGGAAAAAGACTGAAAAATGATGAAACGACTGAAAAACCTAACAGCCAAAGAACAATGCGAACAAAACAAATGAACGACCGACCGAATGAGTCGCTAGACGGCCGAGCGAATGAAATGATCGACAGGACAACGAACCGAAAGCCGGACAGCCATCCATACAAGGATCAGCCGCCCAGACAAAACATGCGAATTGGGAGCGTGCAAGAGATCAGCTCAAATTAGGTGACGATATCATTCTAGCGCTTGATGTTACCTAGAAATTTCTCATAGTAGAAGATTTAATAAAATAAACTTGGTAGAAATGTCTGATAACAGTTTATTTATAGGAACTGAACGTAGCGTCAATTGACTCCGTAAAGGTGTTGTTTTCCTATATATCTCCTCCTCAACGTGAGATTCAGGAAACAAAAGGTACCATAGTTGACAAGTGAGGCAAAACAATTAATGAAAGAAAGAGATAACTTTCACAGACTTGCGTTGAAGACTAAAGCCCCGGCTAAACGATCAAACATTTTCATCCAACATCGTGTTGGAGGAGCATGTTTGACCGTTTAGCCCCCTCTCTTAAGGGGGGACTAACTTAACTACAGACTTAGCGTTGTTGCTAAGGGATTTTTACGGATTGTATTTGTAAAACACGGCTTTTCGGTGTATTTGCCACTTTTTTGGTGAGACGTGCGAAGAGTTGAACATGTAAAATTTATAAATTGCTATTGCGCATGCGTAACTTGCCCCAGGCCCCAACTGCGCCTTAGAGAGAAAAATCCCTAAAACTTGGAGAAAATTATGTGAAGTTGCGATTTTTTGCCAATCGGAGATATTCCAGCCTTCTTTACAAGCCTACGTAAGCAATTGTTTTTAACGTACATAACTTCAATGATAATGACGAAATGGTATGAATTTGCGTGCTTATGACGTCACAAAATAGCGAATTTCCAAAAATCGATACGTAGAGTTTTGCACCTTGGCGATCGTTAACCATTGGCACCATTTTCGATATCCAGAAGTGTACGCCACTCGAGTTTTAGGCCTTTTTTCTGTTCTGGTCACGTGACTTACCAAATATGGTTGTGACTCGAAAATCTTGTAAACCTTTTTGATTGTAAAAACATAGCCAGACAGCTTGCCTCTGCAAGTTAGGGTTTCCAAGATGTGAGGGTTGGGAACTTTCCATAGCAACAATGTTACCTCATTTTGTAGTTAAGTTAGTCCCCCCTTGACATTAGCGACCTTCAGATCGGACTACGAGTACGAGATCGAGTACGAGTACGACTTTTCAATTCCTAGTCGAAAACTTAGATTATCATGGATGACACCAACTCTCGTTCCTAGAGCCTCATTCTATTCTGTTCAACAACATTGAGGAGCGAGGCCTCTGAGAACGCAGCCGTTTTGAAATTTGAAAGTCGTACTCGTACTCAATCTCGTTCTCGTAGTCTGATCTGAAGGTCGCTATTGCCTTTAAGGAAGGTGCCTCCTATTGCTAGTGCGCATTCGTTCTGCGCACCACGCAACCATCTTATGTTGCGCGATTACTCGCGCGATTTCCTCAGAAGATTGTTTGTTTTGATGGTTATCGTATTTTTTGTAAGCTCTTGATTTAGCGGATAGTTTTACAGGATTGGCAACAGGCTGTCTACACCAAAAACCCGTAAACTAAAGCGTTATTGTGGTGTGTTTTATGTAATTACGCTGAATCACGCTGGGAAAAGCAATTGAAGTGAAGTGGCATATAATGTAAGACTTAAGCTTAATCAAAACATATCGCTGTATAAACTGATTCAAGGGAATCGCTTAAAAAAGTCATGTGCTACACATATCGGTTTAATACACAACAAATCCGTTTCGGTTTTATTCTTTTATTTTATTGCTGTTTCAACAATAACAAAAAGAAAGATGTTTTCATCGAACGTAAGATATAACATAACGCGATGTCTTACCTTCGTAACTGATGAAAAGCTTGAACTTAATTGGCCTGGATAACGGACTGCGAAAATCAGAAGCAAGGAATCACCAATACTGGCTCTCAAACTGCGTAGTTTTTATGCATTTCAAAACTTCTTCCAGAAAGATAATACAACCGCAAGAAACAACTGCGAAAGTAATTGACAAAACTACAAAACGTGATCTTACGTACGTTTTTGTCTTCCACTTAGCCAGAGCCTAAAAGGGCAAGTTATACTGGAAAAAGCTTTGAAATTTACGCAAAATGCACATCTCAAAACGTCTTCGGATTTGCTCTTAGCATTCAAAGCCATCTTCATTGAAAAAATGTCCTCTAATTCCCGAAGAATCAAGAAAACTTTTTGTTCCAGCATGTGTCGCCATAACGGATATCACAGCATGCCCAAGGAAAAGACATACAAATATTTCACTTACTAGGCAGGGGGTAGAGCAACAACTGTCTCAAGCCCCCAAAACAGCGCCTTAAAAGTAGAAAATAACCAATTTAGCTCTAAAAAACGCATGGTGACCCCCACTTTTTACCTCACAAAACGAAAGTGGTAAGCCTACTCAACATATGGTAAATTTTTCGTAGTTCGCAAAATATATTTAGCCTGTGTTTTTGCTCAACTAAAAGGGAGCAGTCAGGGCCAAAAATGCCTCAAATGCAATGATTTTGTAGTAAATACCACATAAAAAGTAGTTTTTATATCACCAGTTGTTATGTGTTTCAAAGCTTGTGGTTTGTTTTTTGCTTGGTATATGTAAACAGGAATTCTAAGGAAATGTTCAGAGAAATATTTCTTCTTTTCTTTTTTGCGAAAAAAATACTAAGTCTCTATTTTTCGCAGCTTTGGACTTAATTATCTCTGAAAAATTCACGGTTACCCCTAATTTTCTTTTCAATTTTTGTTAGCCCTTACCAACATCTACATTTTAGCAGAGTGATAATCCGCGAAAAAATATCTTCGTATTAGGAGGCACCGTCCTTAAATGGCTTTCCATGTTTAATCTAGACATTTTCATCCAACATTTCGCGTTACGAACAGCTGTTTGATCGTTTAGCCACCCCAACCAAGAAAGCGAACACAGCCCGGTACAAAGCAACCAAATGAACCGCATAACGTCGAAATTATTTTAGCGCTAATACGCAGAAATTGTTATGTGTAGTCGCTTTTCTTGTGTTTGGTCAAACATCGTTTGTCCGTTTAGCCACCTAACGTTATGTTTGGCAAACGCGAGGATGGATGAAAATGTTTGATCGTTTAACCGGGGCTTAACAATGAATGTGGTGACTCTGAAGCTCAGAAAAGAGAAACAGTGATACTTTTGTAATTAGTTTCGAGAGACAAAAGAAGATTCCCGTGGGACCTGACAAAACTTAAAACAACTGCTTGGTACCGACTCGAAAAGTGCAGGGGCTGTCACGTGCACCGCGAATGAAACGAAAGACAAGTAGCTTTTAATCGCTGTTTTGTCTCTTGGGCGGGGAACCTAAGGAGAATTATTTTAGAAATGGTTAAAAAAAAAAAAAAGAAAAAAAGTTAGACTTCGAGCTATCACCGTATCGGAGGTATTAAAGAAGGCTACAGGAATTTCATCTCGTTTACTTATAGGCGGAGCCGATGCCGTGGTTTCACCATTGTCTGTCACCTTTAATCTCACTATCCAACAAAATGTAATTTCTGCGAATGGAAGAAAGCGAAGGTGACCACTCTACTCAAGTCAGGTGCAAAGGACGACCCCAAAAATTATCGCCCCATATCTGTACTCTCTGAACTCTTTGAAAGGTTAATACACAGGCAACTCGCCGGTTATCTTGACGAACATGACTTGCTTTACCGGGCTGACTTTACCGGGCTGGCTTTACCGGGCTGACTTGGTTTATGCCTTATTACCTCTTAAAAAACTCATTAATAATTTTTAGGAAATACAAAAGAAATTAATTTTTAATGAGTGTCTTTATATCTGGTAAAGACACGGCTAAATTTTACATCCGATTTTCTACGCCAAAATAACCCAAAATCTAAATTTTAGTGTAAGAATGGGTAGATGTTCAGCAAAGCTTTTTAAGCCGTTCAATAAATTCGCAATTCGTGTTTTATCTAGTCTTAAAACACTCGGCTGCGCCTCGTGTTTTAAACTTGATAAAACACTCCTGCTCCTTGTTTTGTTGGTGCTTAAACCTAGTAGGGGACTTATGTCCTATTGTTTTTGCACCGGTACTGCTTGTACAAATCCTTAAATAAATAAATTAAACATTGCATAAAATTTTCGCTGCGTTTATATGAGAAGTCGGGCTGGCCCGTCTGCCGAGATCTCAGCTTCGAAACATGAAGGTAAACTATCTACACTTGTTTTCAATACCTTAATTATTACTTCATTTGATTGTTGTGATATCGGTTGAATCAGCCTGTTGCAACAAGACCAGGGTAGACTACAGCGCTTACATCATAGATCTGCCTCTATAATTACGTGTTACACACGCTCCTCTGAAGCAATGAATCATTTATGTTGGTCGAGTCTTTCGTTCTTGCCAGTAGGCTAAGCTTGTTTTTCTCTTTCTGAATTCCTTACCTCCTAGTTATTTTGGGTATAATTTTTTTATATTAGATTTTTTAACATTCATAGCTAACCTACAAAGCAGAACAGTAGTTATTATTTCCTAAGGTGAAATCAAAATTTGGGTAAAGCGGAGCAAACATTTTTAATGCAGCTGCCCACCTACATAATGAAAGCCGAAGATATACAGACTTTCTGCCGCGTCTCAAAAGAGTATTTCTTATAGTTCTTAGTGGCTTATCTTAGTAATTTAGTATTGTAATTAGATTTTATCGTAGTATCAGTTTTTAAAGTATAGTATGAACTTTTAATCTTTCTCCATAAACTGTATAAATAAAGCTTTACTTTACTAACTGGACAATTAAACCCTTACTAAATCCCTCGGTTAACTTCGATCTCGGGAAAGTTCCTTGGCAGTGAATGAAGTCCCTTTACGAATTTGCTATATTTGACAGAAACAAAGTAATTTTCACTGTTATGCAAATATCTTGAAATCCATTTTCTCTCAGAGAATAAACAATTTTCATTTATTCATTCGACTTTATTAGACATTCATAGGTTTCAAGTACCCCCCACCGTTCACCATAGTTGAACACGAAATGCGGTGTTGTGTTCTATGAACTCTGAGGAGTTAAGCGCATGAAACAAGTTAAGGCAAACTTTGTGGCCGTGAGGATACTGTGGAACTATTTAACAAAGCGAGGCGAATTCTATATTTTTGTCCAAGGAGGCGATAATTTCAAGATCTACAACTCTAACTGTAAGAACCACATAATGTCGCAAAAACGTTTGTATTAAAAATATAAAATCGAATCAAATAATGCATTGCTTCTTGCAATTTGTGTTTTTGAATTAGGTCATCCTGTTTCTTTAATGATTTCTTTGCTTTTTGTTTCAGCGGCTCAAGATGAATAGAATCTTTTTCATCCAGTATATATTTCTAATATCATGCCTGCAGAAGGTGTATTCGCGAAATAGAATATTTGTATGCGGTAAGTCGATACCGGGTTGTAGACACGATATCTTCTTAAGCCTCGCCCAGACACTTATAAACTGGGCAAAAAATTCGTTCAGATTGCTGCAGTTAATATACATACTAAGTTACTGAAATCATTGCAGTCTGCCGGCCTCAGGAATTCATGTCTTATGGTAAGGTTCCTCTGAACCGATTCGTTCAACTAATCGTAAACAGTGTAAGACACCGCCAATGAGTATAATAAAATCAACGAGTCACCCAAAAGTCAATCATTCTTTATCATTGCAGGTGTCATTGGGGCTAAGATCGCAGAATACGAGGCTATGAATGTCGCTCTGAACAACATTTCCAACGGGAACAATGTTTCAATAATCTTGCAAAAGTTTAACTTATCTGAAAAGAGAGACCAGCTCAATCAAGGTAAGATATGAAACAAATATCGAATTCGATTCAAATTAACCCAACTTACTTTATAAATAATTTAATGCCCTTTCCTTGAATTGTTGTATCTAGGGTAGCATTGTCGCAAATCACCTGATAGAAGGAGACTAGACTGCATGCGAGAAAATTAATGTTTAAATTTCAATTTATTGTTTTTGTCGCTCACTGCTGAATTTGTACAGGTAATCACATGATTCCGACTGCAAATTGGATTGAATGAGCACCAGTAAAATCCTCAGAGGCTAAACAAATTTCAAGAGCCTCGGTGCGAGTGAAATTTGTGGTCTTTGAAAATTTTAAAAGTGCTAATTTATTCCAAATTGCAAGAGAAAAACATGTGATTACTTATTAATAATGTTCCAACGAGCTTTCGCTTATTTCACGTCTCTTTGTTTACGAACTGTTCTGTAGAAATATCATCGAGAACTTTGTTCTGTGCCTCCAGTACATACCGAACCGTTCCTCTAACCCCCCCCTCCCAAAACGTTACCGATGGACGGGATTCGATGACTCCCCCCCCCCTTAATAAGCCCCCCCCCCCCCTTAATAAGCACTGTCCTCAGAGCCTTAAAGGTAAAATCTATTTTTAAACACGGTATTTCCTTCAGGTTTTACAATATTTAATTAAATAAATCTCGCCTTATGATGTACCCAGGGTACATCGGGCGAGTGGAGATCGCAGGTTACTCGCTCGTTTTGGCGAGTAGAATTTTCATATTCAGGGAAACAAAACTGTAACTGAATGTTTTTGACAAAATATAATCTAAACGTAAACATACCGGTACTTTTTTAACATCTGAAACCTGACACGCATGCAAACTTTCTGCTTCGTAAATAAGAAATGTCTTCTGATCAAGTAATAATTACATGAAGTATCTACTAGTAGTCGTTTTACCGCTGGTTATAAACATACTACGCCGCTGAGAACAAAACCTGATACGTGATACGATAGAAATGGAAGATACTGCGGGCACTTCTGAGCCAGCAACCCAGCAGCCCAGCAGGACATGCTTGAAGAAGACGACGAAGAAGAAGAAGCTGAGGAAGTGATGTTCAATGAGAAGCAGGGAGAAGATGTTGGAGACGACGACGAGGGAGTGTTCTCTGAATATGAGTCAGATGCCGAGATGACAGAAGAAATGGTTTTAGGAAAACTAGATTAGCTGTAATAGGTATATAATCTTTAAGCTACAGTGCAGATAAACAACATGAACAAATAAAAACGGCAACTGCCAAGTTGTTTACTTTGCTTTATTTGGTTTGATCAGATCGACGTAATTTGGCGAGTGAAAATGTATTCGGGCGAGTACAATCTGCATGTCACTCGCCCATTTGGCGAGTGCTCGAAAAATTTAGTTTCCAACCCTGTGTGACCGAAACAAACTACAACTAACAATACTGTCGACCCACCTGCTTGAATAGTACACAGTTTCTGTGCCCCTGCGCACGAGCACTACTCAATGTGACCTACTACACGGAAATTGAAAAAACATTTTCTCGCAGTCTTTCCTCAGTCAAACACTAAGGGTTTAGTTTAAATGTCATTTGACCTACTCAGTTAACGCAGAATGTCTCCGTGACTTTTTAAGGGACTCAATTAGTTTCCACATGGTGACCCATTCACCAAAACGGTTTTGGGGCCCTCACTCTTCTCTTCTTTATCGGCCCCTCTGTCACTGTCTCCGTAAATTGGACCTCTTCCTTGGACACGTCCGCACCACCGTCCCTATTAGGTTCTTTAGCAACACCATCAGCAACACCATCAGCAACACCTGCAGTGTTCGACAAACAATCCTCTTGCTTCGGCTGGCCACCAATCCTACTGCTTGCTACCTTCTCCCCTGAGAATTCCGAATCTCCTCGCTCGCCAGCGGTTGAAGATGGGGTTCAGTGCCATCATCGACAACGATCCGCCTTAGAACATCTTGCGAGATGTTAGGGTCATTCGGAGGAGCGGGAGCACGAACTGATAAGTAATTCCTAAGAGATGGTTTCAGATCCGGCTTCATCCGATCTGAATGTACTACCCTGGGCCTGGCCCATGGCTGTCTGTGACTTTTGTATACGATAAACTTGATGCAACCACATGCTGCCATCCACGTGGAAGGGTTCCCCGGCCATGTTCTTGTCATAATGTCGCTTCTGTCAAACTTTAGTGTTTGTCGCGCACACTGCCTAGTGAGAAGCACTGGTGCAAGGCTTGTGCGTTATCTGTGACTAGTTCTGGAGAACCGGGTGTAACTCAGTTACTTCTTCCGATCGCACTTCGATTTCTCTTCCTAACATCAGTTCAGCATCTCGATCAGCGTGCGGTTGTATCTTTCAACTTGCCCATCTGATTGTGGATTTAGGTGGATGAGTTATTGAAGTCTTTTCAAACCTCCACATTTCTGTAAAAATTGATAATTAATTTATATTACTGTATGTGTGAAAATAAAGAAACCTTTGAAACCTTTTATTTTTATTTATTTATTCTTTGAATGTAGATGAGCTGTTCGAGTCTTTTCAATGTCTAGTAGTTTACAAACCTCTCACATGACCTTCCATTTGACATTAGTGCCCTGATCACTATGGAGCTGGGTTGGAACGCCAAAACGACAAACAAATTTTACACCAACTTCTCTGCAACCGTTTCTGCATTCCGGTCTGGAATAGCATAAGCCTCTGTCCATTTAGTGAAGTAATCGCTCACAACAAGGACGTACCGGTTGCCACTGGGGCTAGAGGTAGGGGCCCGAGGATATCCATTGCAATACTCTCGAGGGGGGCACTTGTGCCTTGTATTGGTCGTGCAGTGTTGCCCCAAGCAGTATTCAAGAGGTCGTGGTGTCCCGATGTTCGTCCCTGAACGGGCTGCCATGCTTGAAGAGATTTCCAGGTGATGGTTTAGGTCCAGGAGTTGAACAATTAAACAAGCCAGCGTCGAAGGAATCCATATTAGCGACCACGTGCTCCAACACGCCAAGACAGATACCGACGACACCGAAGATACCGAAGGACGGCATTCGATAACTCCGTATTAACCTTCAACAACACCAATAAAAACTACGCATAACTTATGTAACCTACAGACGCATGGGTTACAATACTTTTTAATGTATTGGTCGTGGCCTTTTCCGCTGTCCAAGTCCTCCAAACTCTTAGCCAGTTGTTTGCGCTTCGTTGAGGTTTATTCTCTTTGTATTTTTTATTTTAGCTTTTCTTTTTAGAGTAGAGAACCAACAACAACTCAACCGACATATCACGCCGAGTCCGGAAATCGAACCCGCACCATATTGGTGGAAGGAGAGTGGCCTAACCACTACGTCATTGTCGTTGTCATTGCCATTGGCATCGCCATCCCCATCGCCATTGCCACTGTCATTTGATTGGCATTACTCCTGCCATTTTCACTGTCACTATCTTGTCACTGTCATCGTCATTGTCTTAGTACTTATTGTCATTGTTGTGTTGTTCTCATTTTATTTGCTTCCAGCTTCCCTATTTATTCAACAAAACATCATCGCACTCATCGAAGGAAGCCACACCAAGATATCCGCATGCGCACTCTCCACAGTAACTGGCATTCCTCTTGTCCATCTCCATGGAAACAACAAGCCTAACGACCAATGTGAGCACGCGCTGCAAATGTCAGCCGGATACAAATACTACACGCATGCCACTCTTGACATTCTAAACACGTTAACATGGAAAAAGATAGCCCTGGTGTTCGAAGGTAAGTCGTGTTAGTGAATTTCCTGTATTATTTGGAAACAAAACTGCACCTCGTTTTTTCTAACCACCTCTCTTTGTTAAACCTTTCTTTTGAATTCAACACATGGTCAGAGAAACCTCCGAAATGACTCATCGAAAGTCTATTTGCACAAAAACTGAAACAGGAAGGAACGTGAGCTTTGAAAACATCTTCCCAAGATGGCGACCAATTCTGTGCAGTGGTGCGTCTAGTGACGACACGTGATCAAATTTGTGACCCCAAAACTGAAATAATAATAATAATAATAATAAAAAAAAAAAGCTGGAAAGGAAAAGAGAAGAAAAAGAAAAAGAGAATCCTTGACTAGATGTCTTAAAGCCAGAGTAATAAGTGTTAAATATCATCAAATGATTTCCTCCAACTGCGTTACATAATAATAAACAAAACAACACGAAACATATAATAATAATAATAATAATAATAATAATAATAATAATAATAATAACGGGCATGTTAAAATATATATATATTTAACTTTGACACTTTCCACCTTTTGAAGCTGGCAGGCCACTTGGAGGCCACTTGGAGCAACTAGGAATTAAAAACCGAACAAGAACGATGCAAAAGTCGGCACTCCTCGGATCGGCACATATCCTCAAAAAAATCCTGGAAGTCTGAGGTCCCGGGATGAGACTTGACTGGGTATTTCTTCCTAGGGAAAATCCCTGTGCTAAATTATAAATAATAATAATAATAATAATAATAATAATAATAATAATAATAATTTAACAAGATAATGGCTCAGCTTCCAAAAAATGTGACAAAAAAACTAGCTAAAAATTTGCTTTATAAAAAGTCTAAAACATGGTATAATAATAATAATAATAATAATAATAATAATAATAATAACAAAAATACATTGCGATGTCAACTTCTTGCGTCCAATCGCTCCTAGCTTGTTCAAATCTCAAATGCTTACCTCATGTTCTGATCAACCATATTTCAATCTACTTTCAAGGGACTCGTATGCACGAGGCTGGATATTTCTACTTGATATCGCAACCATCAAACCTCACTGTGTACGCATTTGAAGTCTCCGAGAAGGATAAGCGTGAAGACATCACAGCACTCATACAGAGAACCATGGATGAAATCAAAAGCCTTTCGCCTGAAGTTATTCTACTATATACCAACAAGGAAAACACTGAAATGATTCTGCAACAAGTAAACTGATTTTTCAGTATGATTTGTTAAAGGTGCTCGGTCACGATGTTTCTGAAGGATCTCAATATTGCCGCATTAAATTTTCGAGGAGCAAAAAAACATTGATGAGGCTTCCAGCAGTTAGTTAATGAGTAAATCGTGTCAGAAAGGCCGAGAAACACACATCGTTGTTGTTCTGGAATTGAGCCGAAGGTTTTGAGAACATTATCAAAACCCGTAGCAACATTTAACGTAAACTGTGATGCGCGATGAGTTGTATATTAAATTTTTCCATGAAACAATTTGTGTCGCAATTTACAATTTCTCATTTCAATTTGTTGCAAACATGCTGCAACGAGCATATGAATAAGGATTGGCTTAGAATTTGCACCATAGAGGAATGCTTCTTATTTTATCTTTAGATTTGTCTTCATTTTGACATCGCACACAAATGGTACCGTCTAAATCAGATTTTACTGTGTTCTGTCACCTATAGAGTGCAAGAAAATTACATGCTTTTTATTTCCGTATCTATAACAGAAATCTTGTCAGCAAAGAAAAGGCTATAAATGGATACTTCAAGGACAGGTTTGAGAATCGCCTAACAAATAATTTTGTAGTGTGCATTTGCCTTTGTATTTGACTCCATTACTCTTCAGACGTTAGACATACAAAAAAAAAACCCGAGAAAATCACTGGGAATAGGAATTCCCCATAGTTGGTGGCCAATTCACCAATATGTAACTGTGATAGGATAAGAAATTTATTAGAATTATTAATTATGTGATATAGCAAAGATAACTTACTATTGCTTCATTTTTCCAGGTGCCGTTGAACTTAAGCTGTTGCCCTAGCAACGCAGTATTAGCAATGAAGCTCCCACATACCAAGATCTCAACTGAATTTAATCATAACGCGTACGGGATCAATGAGGTAGTTCTATCGTGTCTATAGATAATACCAAATACAAGTGTGTGTAGAACTTTCCACATAACTTTGATTGGGTCGCCATATGTATAAATGCCTGCTTCGCTCGCAACGAGGCTTGTCACTGGCCCACGAAGGAAGGAATACCCTTAACCCTGGTAACAGTGAAAGCTCAGGGTATAGAAAAAGAAAGCCATCAAAAACAGAGGACGGGGAGAGCTGAAGGTCAACGGAGCTACGTTTTCTTGAATTATCTACAATATCTTTGGCAGAACTCTACAGAATATTCAGCTTCGAAGCCTATCATATCCCGAAACAAGGTTCTGTACGCCTCCCAAACGTTTCCTAACAATATTGGCTCCCAAGTATAGTACAGAAGAGGTCATGAAGGAAAGGAGAAGTTAAGCCAGTAATAATGTTGAGGCACACACACTGGACAATGATTTTCAAACTTCAAGTTTCCTGTTTTCTCCAAGATTGTAGTTTTGACCCTTTTCAGTGTAAATAAGAAAACTAAAGCTTAATTTATTTATAGGTTAGTGTTGGTCTTGCATACGACTCAGTCCAAGTCATCATACAAGCGTTGGACAAAAAACCATGTTTATCAATAAATGGATCTGCGTTAACTTATCAAGATAAAGACACAGCGCTGGCTTGCATTAAAAAGGTAAACAAGTATTCTTCATGGTATCATCTTGTCCGACAACCATCGCGGGTTCTCCGGCGAAATTCATACGGTTGTGGTTTAGACTACTAGCATTAACCTTTTGGTAAATCGATTAGAGCGCACGAATAAGCCGACCTTGTGCTTTCAGTGGTTTCTTGATAAAGTGTGATTGCTCTCAACTAAAACAAAGTGTCACCAGGCATAATAAAAGCCCACACAAAATTAAAATTATGTTCCACCCTCAATAGACCTTTGGCCTTTTCGTGTATTCAAACTTGAACTACGGTGAGCGTACCGTGAAGGCTTGTGCAGGGAAATTCATTCATTCATTGTTTATTTGCCATATCACTCATCTTACAAAAAAGGTACAATATACTGAACATTAAAGGGAGTAGATGGCGAGGAAACCAGAAAGAAACCATAGGGCTTACAGAGAATGCGGTTTCCTCAACAGGACTTAAATTATCGAGTTTAATAAAAAGTATTGGCATTGTCAAGTATTTTTAATGATGTTCTACCGCAAGCACCTCAACTGAAAATACGTGGAATGTGGCCCATTTAAAACCACTCTGCTGCCTCCCTTTGTTATCCGTAGGTTAGTCTGGATGGCGTCACAGGACCTGTGCAGTTTGATGAGGATGGTACACGAAAGGGAATCGAACTGGAAATTTTAAACCTTCAAAACAACACCTTCAAGAAAGTAGGTACTTAAGAAACGAGTTCACTGCAAAGTCATGGCTCTGTCTTTCTGCATATTGAATTTCTGACACTTTATTTGCCTCCATTAAACTGTGGCGTTGGACGTTGGACATCAAAATGTTTGTTTTATTATATATTCAGATAGGTAAATGGAATTCAACTAAGCGCGTCGCGATGCTGGAGGAATTTTCAAGCAACTTGGGGACGCAGTCTTACAGAGGAACTCTGGCAGGAAGAAAGCTAAGGATAGTCGTCGCTGAGGTAGCATAAACATCTCCACTGATTGTCTCACAAGACAACTGGCTGTTCTTTATAATAACAATAATAATTATGATACAGCAACAAGAACAACAACAACAACAATAATAATAATAATAATAATAATAATAATAATAATAATAATAAATGTCGTGCTAATCGTCCTCGCAAACTAAAGCAAGGACGTAGCTCAACAAGGTGGAGCCTAAAGCATACAAGGCGCATCTGGCAGCCGCTATGTAGTGCGGTCTAGTTGTCCAGTTTTCTTAATAGCACTTCCTTGTTATTCGTTACGTATACTGTTCTGAACGTCACTTCACTGTCTTTTGTCTTTTTCACGGCGACAAATCAGAATGCCCCGTTTGTGGTTAAAGAACAGCACGAGGGTTCTACCTCCTTGTATCAAGGCTACTGTATTGATCTGCTGAATGAACTGGCAAGAAATCTCCAGTTCACATATGAGATTTACACCTCCCCAGATGGGAATTACGGCGCTGAAACGGGAAATGGAACATGGAATGGTATGATTGGAGAACTGTTGAATAAGGTTCGCTATCACGTTTTATTTTGTGACTAAAGGTACTATACTGCAAGGATACGGCCTCCCAGTAAGCTCAGATGTTAAGGGCATCCGACTGGTGAGCGGAAGGTCTTGGGTTCAAAGCCCGACCAGGCAACAAACCAGGGTCTTAAAATACGTAGTAAGATTATACTGCTTCAGATAAGGGTGAACACGTCAGTGGATTGGCTAGTTGTTTCCTTCATATACATGCAGACGTAAAATGCAAATCACAATAGTAGGGAAAACAATGCTGTTCCCGGTATTTTAGTCTCTCCTTCTAGACATACGGGTTCAGTGGAAGCTGAACGAACGAAAAACAACTTGTCCACGTAAAAGCCCCAGCTGGTTACTGAAACCAGTGGTTACATGACTGTTGGACATGTGCTCCGCCAAGGAGCTGAAAAGACTTAGGAAGTCCTTAAGGACGGAGCGGCGTGAATGCGATTCTATGGCTGGTAATGCATCCCTTCAAGTTAAGACCCTATTCACATTCAAAAAAATCTATTACATGTAGTGTATTACAAGGAGTCAACGCTTTCTACGTACCAGGACTAAAATTCAACCATTTTCAATTCCAGCGATAAAACGGCTAAAAGCCAAGTTTCTGTTTTGAGCCGCCATGATTCATATTTCACAAAAAATTGTTATAACCCCGTTGTATCAAAGGGAAAGAAAATCCTGTTGAATTGTAAATGTTTTCTTTCTTACTCGACGCCGTGTATCAAACGGTATAAATCCTAAAGACTAAAATGTATGAAAACAAGCGAAGGCAGATGTCATAACAGTTACGGTGACTATATTGTTGATATTTACAACTCATTATCACACAAAGTAAAAATATTCCTTCTCTATTCCCAAGCGTGCTGATGTTGCGGTCGCTGCTCTCACGGTCACCGAACGTCGTGAGAAGGTTGTGGACTTCACTGCTCCTTACATGTTTTATACGAAAGAGATGCTGCTCAGAAAGGTGTATTCAGATGTATCCGTCGACCTCCTGCAGTTTTCGAATCCGTTTCACAGAAACGTTTGGTTGGCTACACTCGCCAGCCTGGTGATCATTTCTGTCGCCGTGTTTGTAATCAACTACTTCAGTCCTTATGGATACAAAGCCGAGGATGGAACAGGGACGGCGGCCGAATTCAGCTTCTGCAACAGTGTTTGGTTTGCTTTGGCCTGTATGCTACAGCAGGGAGGCGATAATACACCCAGGAACTTGTCAGGTGAATGCAGATTCTTTCTTAGCCCTTTTTAGCCCAGATTTCTTTCCTGAATCTCAGATGCGGCGTTGTTCTCGATTGTCAAACCAATTTCTGAAAATTGGGTGACAACTTCACGAAACTTGAAATTTACGAAATCACCTTCTGTAGACCTGCCAGCTTGGACGCGCGGTCTCCAAAATTTCCATTTCCTCAAACCTTTTAAAGGTCAGTGAGATGGACTCAAAAATGCTATATAATTACTTCCGTGGCAAATTTTCCTTGAAAAGTTTGTTGATAATGCTTGAAAAACTTTAAAAGTTTTGATTGCATCCTAAGTCCTTTGCACCTCTAGCAGAAGCATAAGGCCAACACCCATTGTTGTTTTCTGATTAACAAACTGAGGCTTTTGCGTAGACAGATGGGAAGCCCATCTCCGACTCTCCACCAAACCCACAGATGTGAAGTAGAGTAGAGTACAGCACAGGGAGCTGCACACCCTACTCTTCGCAATCAGCGTGTGGGCTCTTTTACGTCCCCTACCAGAGTAACGCTGGAGATGAACGAAAAGAACTGACTTGTTACACATATTAATTGTTAACGTTTCATTATCATATAAATTTAGGTCGTGTTCTTACTGGATGTTACTGGTTTTGCATTCTTATCTGGGTCTCATCATATACTGCCAACCTGGCAGCTTTCTTCACTGTGAAAAATACTGAGTTCCCAATAAAGAACCTTGATGACATCTTAAAATCATCCTACAAAGTGGCAATAGTAAAATCAGGAAGCACCTATGACTTCTTCAAGTCCAGCCAGTATGAGAAACACCAAAAGATTTGGCAAAGAATTCAAACATTTGATGGCTTCGTCAAAAACACAGCAGAAGGAATTAAAAGGGTCAGAGAAAAAGACGAGATGGTGTTCATCACTGATGGGCCGATTCTCCAACATGCTGCTAACAAGTTACCTTGTGATCTTACTACAGGTAAATTAGTATATTTTGAAGTTACAATAATAATAATAATAATAATAATAATAATAATAATAATAATAATAACTGTCTGAGCTTATCGTCCTCGCTAAGTACAGCAAGGATGCAGCTCTACAAGGTCGAACCGCCTCTGGCAGGCGCTATACGGCCCATGTATGACCTTGGAGCACAGCATACAGCCAGCTCGAATAAGCCGTATGTTGGTTTTTGCTGCGGGAGGAAAACCGGAGTACACGGAGAAAAACCCTCCGAGCAGGGTCGAGAACCAACACAAACTCAGTTCACTTATGGCGTCACCACCGGGAATCGAACCCAGTGCCACAATGGCGGGAGGCGAGTGCTCTCACCACTACGCCACTACGCCATCTCTGCTCTCCTAGGCAATGGACAAATCTTCTTTTGGAAATGCGATATAATTAATGGAGGGTTGCATCAGTATAAAGAGGTACGTACTCAAGAATTTATTTTTATGAAAAGCCATTATTTATAATTCATGCATGCAAATATTTGTTTTTAAGTCAAATAAAGCTAGGATTACTTCTAAATGACGTGATAATAATCAGTAAATATTCTTGAGTTTTAAGCCAATTTATAAGTAATATGAATTTAAGTTAATATGACAACCATGAAAGAGAGATTAGAAAAGTTAATATATGAGCCTTCTACAAAAATAAACAGATATGTCACACAATCTACTGGCAAGGCAGATAAAGGTAAACACTCTCTTACCATAAGTCCAAAGGTTGAATTCACGCCATGTGCGAGTATGACATGTTATTTCTAGGCCAATGGCATTTCTGGCTTTTCATTATGCCAGTCAAGTCCATGCGGTCACCCGGTTTCGTTGGCTGGCATAATTCCATTGGACAATTTTCAGATTCTTCTCAAGAATCAATCCAGAGTATTTTTTTTGGGTTAAATAATACATAGTTTGATCAGTTTTTAATTCTACACATCACTACACTAGAACTTGCTTTCTTCTATACTGCCTTCCAGTCCAAGGGATTTAGTTTATTTTATGCATGTATATTTACTGTGCGTTTTTGCTGATATAGAGGGTTTCTTGTTGCAAATGTTATAGTTTACCCAGCCTAGTGCTGTTGGACTTTAGCAGCATATCTGCTCATTGAGATATGGTTACAGTTAGTGTGAAGCTCAGTGCTGTTTTGGAAACATGGAACATGTTTCTCATTGAGATTTTGTTACAAAATGTTAGAACCATTAACTTGAAGCCCGCTTATGGTAACTGAAGCATTTCGTGGTTTGTTTTGATTCTTACTGTTGATCACTAAAGATTTGTTACTTTACCAGGTT
>JAEMWC010001445.1:105000-160458 GCA_016490735.1 Pachyseris speciosa
TTAAAATTAGAAAGCTCCAGAGATTGCAATCGCTTTGCTATGAACTCACAGATCCTAAATGGACAGATTGCTATAAGCTGCTAAATTCAACTTGCTGAATTTTATTTATATCCGATATCGATCATCGTCCGTACGTTAATTTATTCCAACTCAGGTGGAATGAGAGGCGTTTGTGCATCCTATTAAAAAGTATTAATAATACGTTAATTTATCGGAACAGATGGTAAGTTGCTCTTTGTCTTTAAGATATCAGTTACGCTACGTTAAACTTAGAAAGCTCCAGAGATTGCAATCGTCTTGCTATGAATTCACAGATCCTAAATGGACAGATTGCTATAAGCTGCTAAATTCAACTTGTTGAATTTTATTTATATCCGATATCGATCATCGTCCGTACGTTAATTTATTCCAACTCAGGTGGAATGAGAGGCGTTTGTGCATCTTATTAAAAAGTATTAACGACACAATGGAATAACACACCAGGGTGCTTCTGCAATGACACTATCCCAAAATAAACAAATTCGGCTTAAAATTTTGGGATCCACACCTCAATTTCTCTCCCGAAATAATGTCAACCAGTTTTGAAGTCTTTCAAAAGAAGAAGAGTCAGTAATCTCAGCTGAAAGTTCGATCAAGGATACCTGGATCCTCAAGTATGCTATATACATATCCCCTTTATCTCTAGAGAGTTAGTTATATTCTGTAATTCATTATGGCAACATATAATGGTTTAAAACAGTGACG
Organism: Pachyseris speciosa; assembly: GCA_016490735.1. Taxonomy (NCBI): domain Eukaryota; kingdom Metazoa; phylum Cnidaria; class Anthozoa; order Scleractinia; family Pachyseridae; genus Pachyseris; species Pachyseris speciosa. The sequence continues at coordinate 105,745 of JAEMWC010001445.1, forward strand.
AAGTTTAACTTTGCTGGCTTTGCTGGAAACCTCAGCCGGCTGGACATTTTTTTTTTCCATTAAGGAATTTCTCGCCTTTCGTTACATATCGTAACTGCCTCAATACGTATGTTTCTCAGTAACTGCCCTTTGAATATACTACTGGTTACGTTTGATGTGGATATAGATCAGTGTGAAGTTGAAGTCGATATAGATAAACAATACATTAATTTATCGGAACAGATGGTAAGTTGCTCTTTCTCTTTAAGATATCAGGTAAGCTACGTTAAACTTAGAAAGCTCCAGAGATTGCAATCGCCTTGCTATGAATTCACAGATCCTAAATGGACAGATTGCTATAAGCTGCTAAATTCAACTTGCTGAATTTTATTTATATCCGATATCGATCATCGTCCGTACGTTAATTTATTCCAACTCAGGTGGAATGAGAGGCGTTTGTGCATCCTATTAAAAAGTATTAATAATACGTTAATTTATCGGAACAGATGGTAAGTTGCTCTTTGTCTTTAAGATATCAGTTACGCTACGTTAAACTTAGAAAGCTCCAGAGATTGCAATCGTCTTGCTATGAATTCACAGATCCTAAATGGACAGATTGCTATAAGCTGCTAAATTCAACTTGTTGAATTTTATTTATATCCGATATCGATCATCGTCCGTACGTTAATTTATTCCAACTCAGGTGGAATGAGAGGCTTTTGTGCATCTTACTAAAAAGGAATTAACGATACAATGGAATAACACACCCGGGTGCTTCTGCAATGACACTATCACAAAGTAAATACATTCGGCTTAGAATTTTAGGATCCACACCTCAATTTCTCTCCCGAAATAATGTCAACCAGTTTTGAAGTCTTTCAAAAGAAGAAGAGTCAGTAATTTCAGCTGAAAGTTCGATCAAGGATACCTGGATCCCCAAGTATGCTATGTACACATCCCCTTTATCTCTAGAGAGTTAGTTATATTCTTTAATTCATTATGGCAACATATAATGGTTTAAAACAGTGACGAAGTTTAACTTTGCTGGCTTTGCTGGAAACCTCAGCCGGCTGGAAATTTTTTTTTCCATTAAGGAATTTCTCGCCTTTCGTTACATATCGTAACTGCCTCAATACGTATGTTTCTAAGTAACTGCCCTTTGAATATACTACTGGTTACGTTTGATGTGGATATAGATCAGTGTGAAGTTGAAGTCGATATAGATAAACAATACATTAATTTATCGGAACAGATGGTAAGTTGCTCTTTCTCTTTAAGATATCAGGTAAGCTACGTTAAACTTAGAAAGCTCCAGAGATTGCAATCGTCTTGCTATGAATTCACAGATCCTAAATGGACAGATTGCTATAAGCTGCTAAATCCAACTTGCTGAATTTTATTTATATCCGATATCGATCATCGTCCGTACGTTAATTTATTCCAACTCAGGTGGAATGAGAGGCGTTTGTGCATCCTATTAAAAAGTATTAATAATACGTTAATTTATCGGAACAGATGGTAAGTTTCTCTTTCTCTTTAAGATATCAGTTACGCTACGTTAAACTTAGAAAGCTCCAGAGATTGCAATCGTCTTGCTATGAATTCACAGATCCTAAATGGACAGATTGCTATAAGCTGCTAAATTCAACTTGCTGAATTTTATTTATATCCGATATTGATTATCGTCCGTACGTTAATTTATTCCAACTCAGGTGGAATGAGAGGCTTTTGTGCATCTTATTAAAAAGAATTAACGACACAATGGAATAACACACCCGGGTGCTTCTGCAATGACACTATCACAAAGTAAATACATTCGGCTTAGAATTTTGGGATCCACACCTCAATTTCTCTCCCGAAATAATGTCAACCAGTTTTGAAGTCTTTCAAAAGAAGAAGAGTCAGTAATTTCAGCTGAAAGTTCGATCAAGGATACCTGGATCCCCAAGTATGCTATGTACACATCCCCCTTATCTCTAGAGAGTTAGTTATATTCTTTAATTCATTATGGCAACATATAATGGTTTAAAACAGTGACGAAGTTTAACTTTGCTGGCTTTGCTGGAAACACCTCAGCCGGCTGGACATTTTTTTCCATTAAGGAATTTCTCGCCTTTCGTTACATATCGTAACTGCCTCAATACGTATGTTTCTCAGTAACTGCCCTTTGAATGTACTACTGGTTACGTTTGAAGTGGATATAGATCAGTGTGAAGTTGAAGTCGATATAGATAAACAATACGTTAATTTATCGGAACAGATGGTAAGTTGCATGCTCTTTCTCTTTAAGATATCAGTTAAGCTATGTTAAACTTAGAAAGCTCCAGAGATTGCAATCGTCTTGCTATGAATTCACAGATCCTAAGTGAAACAGATTGCTATAAACTGCTAAATTCAACTTGCTGAATTTTATATATTGCTAATTTTTTTTTTGCTACAGGGATCTCTTTAGTTTCACTAATGCCTTTTGAAAATGCGCTTACATCTGATGAATTGGAAATCAGAGTTGTTTAGATTAAACACTGAATACTGATAAGTATGGCAGCAATCAAAGTAGTAACTTCTATCTTAGGTTATTAAAATGTGTAAAGGTAATTCGGGTTTACTGTTTGGTGCAAAAGAAAATTAATAACAAAATCTCAGTGGAGGGTATTCGTTTTAAAATTTGAGTTGTATAAACTGCCGCATGTTTGTTAATGTGCAGCCTTAAAACCATCTCATTTTTATTAATGTGTAGCGTTAAAACTGTCCCTTATTTGTTCAGTTTTAATGTGTAGCGTTAAAAAGTCGCCCATTTTGTACGGTATTTTAGGATAGTCTCCAAGTCCTGAATATATCGCTGTATTTTTCTCACGATACAGTATGTTGCCCTATTTGCCGGATACCCCTATTTCCGGACACTTTGACTTTACGATTCTGTACTTCGTTGTAAAAACAAAACAAATCCGAACGATATGTTTCGAAGACTTATCGACTAGTCTCCTTTCGTTTGGTTTTTGTTTTCGTGGCCGAGCTAGGCTCTGTTTAGATGGGAAGATTTAAGTTTTGGAGGTTTTTCAACATTTAAAATTTTTCTGTTTGCAGTTTCGTATCTCCGATCAAAACTACTAAAGAGTTTATTTGCATTTTTGGTGAGGTGTGCCTAATCCCGGACTCCTAACGATAGTCGGCAAACTAGAGGTGTTTTTAAAATGAAATTAATGGGATAGTTGTTGAAAAGCAAGTGTTTTTGTGATTAATTTATCATTTTGTATGTAAAAGCAAAATCGGTGGTTAAAATGCTGAAAAACGATTTGTATGACTCCGGCACCGTACAGCGAGTTTATTAATATTCACTCATGAGAATCTTGCGAGCACCGGCATTTGCGGTCTGATGACCTCTTCGCTAACATGAAAGAAAATACATTATAATTCGGACAGAGCGAATTTTTTTAAAGGAATGCTTCTTTATTTGACTTTTACATGATATATTTTGCCATAATCGAGAAGAATGTTTCAGAGAAAAAGGGAGCATTTATCTCGTAACGACGGTCCAGAAATAGGGCAGCCTGTCCGGAATTAGGGCACTGAATTTAACGAAGTCTTTCCGTAATTACAAAGAAACCAAAGAGCTTCGAGCAATGAAACTTCACGCCCTAATTGCGAGCAGTGGAAGCTACACTATACTGTGGCTAAATTTTAGCTCGTTAATGCTATTTTGAGGTAAAATATTAAAGTTTTGCAAAAACCGTTCGGAAATAGGGCAACTGACTCTATATCTATTTTATGAATTAACACTCTTCAAATCATCAGCTTTCTTATCCTCGTACAACTCGCCTGTTTTGTTGCCAATGGTTGCTGTCCCAGTGTGTTTCATATATTATCTTTAATATATAAGCTTTGCCGGCATCCTGTTTTTAGTGGTTCATCCAGCTGGAGGTTAAACCGGATAAAATGGCTTGCTTTCCTCTTAGGGGGCTTAGGCAACACGTTCTCTCCTAGCTTGACTTTGGTCATTTCAATGTTTTTTTTTTTTTTTTGCAGAGGTCGTCAAACAAAGGAAGCAAATTGAAAAATTCACGTGCAGAGCGATTGTATTTTGGGCAACAAAACTTTCGGTTTTGTGCCGTTCTCGTAAGGAGTGTTAAAAGTGGTAAATAAATTTTAAGAAGTGTTAAAAGTGGCAATTATAAGGAATGCTAAAAGTGGTAATTGTAAGAATTCTTAAAAGTGGCAATTATAAGGAGTGTTAAAAGTGGTAATTTTAAGAATTCTTAAAAGTGGCAATTATAAGGAGTGTTAAAAGTGGTAATTTTAAGAATACCAAAATGCAGGTGCAGAGCGTTTTCTTGCCTTTTGAAAACCCTCAGTCTTGTGGCCTTTTCGCGGCCGTAGTCGTTGTCTCAACTTCCAAATCATACCAAATCGACCAAAAACCAAAGGTTTTCCTTGTGTCGGCAGCTGTTATAGAGCCAATAGAAATCTTAAGCTTCTAGAACGATTTAGAAAAATTTATTTGAAAAAAAGTATCGCCAAGACTTTCAACATAAACAGAGCCTGTATTCCATTAACCTATGACATAGGGCCCACCCGTATCTGACCTATGATAGCAAAACAAAACTAAAATGTATTCGATGAAAGAGATACGTCAGCCCTGCGTTTTTTTCTTTCTCTTGTCGTTGTTGTTGGCGATAAGGAATGAAAAACGAAGTTCTAATCTAAAATCTGTGAAAAGGAAGATTGAATGTCTATTTCCGTTTCATAGTGTGAGAAGAATCCGTCTTCGATAAATTTGGCTTAAATTAGTAAGTTGGAATAGTGCAAGACATTGACTATACAAAGTTGATTTTCTTTTGATGCAAAAGACAAATTAAAGACGGCTTTGGTAAGTGCGAAGATTAGTTGATAAAATGATAAATCGTCACAGTTAAGATCCTAAATTAATGTTTAGTAATTCCTGTTTTGCTATATTTACTTCGAAAAAAGTTTTAAAACTAATCTACATTGATATGAAAAAAAAAAACAAAACAAAAGGGCGATAAAAGTCTTTCTTTCCTTTGTTATCTGATTAAAGTGAGTGAAAATGAGAAATATAACATGATAGAAATGCATAAAACCCCAAATTGAAACTCGAAAAATATCCCATCTGGAACTTGGATTGTTTTCGAGTTTCAATTTGGGGCTTCATGCATTTCTATCATGTTGTATATCTGATTAAACAAAAGCAAAAACGGAACGACTCTGATAAAGGCCTTTATATTATCTTTAGTATTGAATATCAGGGTTGCGTAATGTTTACTTTGCTTTTATACCACTTTGATGATCAGCCACTGGAAACAAGTTTAGTGTCGCCAACAATCTACCATTGGTATTTCAGTTATCGATGAAGTTGAATTTTGAAAAACGATGAACAATATCTAATAATCAAGTGCATCTCTTGCCAGAAGCCATTATGGCCCCCTGTGTCATTATTTTTTAGAGATCTAAGATGGAAGGAGGCATCGGTCATTCTGTGTTGTTTCTCACGTTCTTGTTCATCCATGACGTGCACTCGAAGAAGAGAACATTTACTTGTGGTAAGTGAGTTGACTCCCAGCTATGATGTATTTTTGTCCCAGCTTATACAAATAGGAAGCAGTTATTTATTTCGTGATATGTCCATGAGACGGCTAACGTAGTCTTCCTCAAACACTATTGTTAAATGAGTGTCATGTCCTTGAAGCTGACCAAACAAGGGAATGGTACTTTTTTATAGCAAGGAAGAATGCAGTAGATATTCGATGTGTAAGATCCGATTCAATTTGCTTCTCAAATTGAAGAAGGTACAGTGTAAGAAGTTGTCTGTTTTTTGAACTATTATCCAATCTAATTCCTTCTGTTTGGTTATTTTTGTAATTGTTTTTCTTGTCATGTGTCTCCCATTTGTCATTTGGAATTGTCCATGTAAAGATGAGTCTCAAATTTCCCATGAGCCACAAACCTTAATTTTGTTGGCGCTTCCTTTCCACTTAAAGAAACTGTGCGGTATAAGTCATCATCATCATCATCATCATCATCATCATCATCATCATCATCATCATCATCATCATCATCATCAAACTATTTTTTATCTCCAGGTATCATCGATGCGCACCTTGAAGAACAGGATACGGTTAAGTTTGCTCTCAACATGACAGCTGCCTTCAGAAACTTTTCTCTATCACTAGAAACATTCAAGGTGTCAGAAAAGATGAATTTGTATAACGAAGGTACGATATTAACCTAACTGGCTTTAATTTAACATTATGAAAGATTTCGATGGCACTGTTTGCACTGTTTGTGGGTACGTGCAAACATTTTCAACTACAATTTCAATTAATTATCATTTCAGCTTCAGCTCTCTTACAACGAAACGTCATCGCCCTTTTCGAAGGGAGCCAAAAACAGACATACACATGCGCAGTCTCCACAGTAACCGGCATTCCCCTTATCCGTCTCCATGGAAACAAAACACCATTTGGTCAATGTGAGAAAGTGGTACAGATGTCAGCGAACTACAAGGACTACGCTCATACTACCCTTGGCATAATCAACACGTTCAGATGGGAAAAGATTACAGCAGTATTCGACGGTAATTTTTATTTACTGTAATTCAAATAAAGGAATAATCGCCTTCAGGTTAGCCCAGTCAATAAAGCGCCACACTGTTGAACAGGAGGTCATGGGCTCAAACCTTAGAGTGGTTCTGAATTAAAATAATTGGTAAGATCATGGTAAGATCATGGTAAGATCGTGGTCAGGTGCCGAGCATTTGCAGCAGCTCATATGATCGCGTCATTGGGAAGTGACGTCAAGCTATTGGCCTTGTCTCCTTCATCACACACGTAAAAGTCAAGCGGGATATATCGAGAGGTTTATTACACAAACGCATTTAAATATAGAAATAGAACAATGAATGTTGAGGTTTTTTACTGGATATTACATTCTTGACGAATGAAACGTAATGCCTCTCGGCTCATAACGCTGGATATTGTTCTTTATGTGTTTACTTTAGTTTGTATATGCATACAGTATCGCATTGTTCATTTGTTCATTTACCGTGTCCGCACATAGATGTTCCCAATTAGTAATGGATACTTTCTCTTGGCTGGCAAAGATTGATTTATTGATGGATGTGGTTGCATCCATGATGGTTGGGTTGTTTGTTTGTTTAGCTGGCTGGTTCCCTGGTTCGTTTGTTGGTTTGCTGGGCTGGCTGCATGGCTGGTTGGGTTGTTTGTTTGTTTAGCTGGTTGTTTGTTGGTTGGTTGGATAGGCTGTTTAGCTGGCTGGGTTGTTTGTTTCTTTAGCTGGTTGGCTCCCTCGTTCGTTAGTTTGTTGGTTGGGCTGGCTGTTTGGCTGGTTGGGTTGTTTGGTTGTAATTCAGCTGGGTGGATCCCTGGTTCGTTAGTTGGTTGGTTGTTGGGTTGCGCTGGTTAGCTGGATGTGTGGTTGGTTGGATTATTTGTTGGGTTGGTTGAACGGTTGCTGGTTTGCTTGATTGAATGAAGGAACTTATGCTTTCTTTTCATTTTCAGAAAGCCGTTTTCACGAAGCATGGTACTTCCATAAGATATCAGAGAATTCAGAACTTACTGTTAGTTTAGTTCAGCTTCCTCTTCAACAAGCAAAAGGAACTCTCTGCCTATCGATACAACGAGTAATGGAAAAAATAAAAACGCTTGAACCCGAAGTTACACTCGTTTATACAAGCAGAGAAAACATAGAACTATTGCTTCAGCAGGTAACGGTAATCTCAAATTATGCACATTGGCTTGACTGAGAACCTCTGCCTTTCCTTTTATTTTGTTATATGGCACTGTAATGCTAACTTTATCCTACAGTTCTCCTTGTATGGGGCTTAATGCACTTGCCTATAATATTGGTATGACTGTGAATTTTGATAGACACCGTGACCGTGTTCGTGATCGTGATCGTGGCCATGGCCGTAGTCGCGGTCTGTGTCGTTATTGTGGTCGTGGTCGTGGTCGTGACCGTGACCGTGACTGTGATGATCTTTATCCCGGTCGTGATCGCGACGTAATCGAGGCCGTGTTCGATCATGAACGTGATCGTGATCGTGGTCGTGGTCGTGGTCGTGGTCGTTGTCCTGATCCTGGTCCTGGTCCTGGTCCTGCTCTTGGTCCTGCTGACTGTGATGATCTTTATCCCGGTCGTGATCGCGTCGTGATCGAGGTCGTGTTCGAGATCGTGATCCCGATCAGGGATGTGATCCTGATCGTGGTCGTTGTCCTGGTCCTGCTCTTGGTCCTGTTGACTGTGATTATTTTTATCCCGGTCGTTATCGCGTCGTGATCGAGGTTGTGTTCGAGATCGTGATTGAAATCGTGATCCTCATCATGAATGTGGTAGTGATCGTGGTCGTTTTCCTGGTCCTGTTCTTGGTCCTGGTGGCTATGATTATTTTTATCCCGGTCGTGATCGCGTCGTGATCGAGGTCGTGTTCGAGATCGTGATCGAAATCGTGATCCCGATCGTGATCGTGGTCGTTGTCCTGGTCCAGTTCTTGGTCCTGGTGACTATGATTATTTTTATCCCGGTCGTGATCCCTTCGTGATCGTGGTCGTGTTCGAGATCGTGATCAAAATCGTGATCCCGATCGTGATCGTGGTCGCTGTCCTGGTCCAGTTCTTGGTCCTGGTGACTGTGATGATCTTTATCCCGGCCGTTATCGCCTCGTGAACGAAGTCGTGTTCGAGATCGTGATCGAAATCGTGATCCCGATGGTCCTGGTCCTGGTCTTGGTCCTAGTGACTGTAATGATCTTTATCCCGGTCGTGATCGCATCGTGATCGAGGTCGTGTTCGAGATCGTGATGCCGACTATTGTGATCGTGATCGTGGTCGTTGTCCTGGTCCTGTTCTTGGTTATGGTGACTGTGATGATCTTTATACCGTTCGTGACCACTTCGTGATGGAGGTCGTGTTCGAAATCGTAATCGAAATCGTGATCCCGATCGCGAAATTGATCGTGATTGTGGTCGTAGTCCTGTTCCTAGTCCTTGTTATGGTCGTGTTGTTGGTCGTGATCACTATTCCTGTCGTTGCCTCTGCTTTGTGCCCTTTCTCTCAGTCTTTTGTTAAATCACCCATTTTGCACTAATACCTTTACTTTTCTCAACAACAGAAACTTTGCCACAACAGAAATAACCCCATATGGATTCTTCAGGGACAGGTTAAACAATAAATACAATTGCTCTTTTTAATGCCGCTTTTACCGTATTAAAAGGGTTCGTTCTTAGGGACCATTCTTGTCATTCGTGTTCCAATTTCAAAATCGGTCTTTAGGCGGAATAAGTTCTCCAACAGAACACAAATACTAAATAAGAAATACTCTTGGCAAAGGAGATATTTGGGAAACAAGCCGTATAGTCTGGAACGGAGATTTTGAACCAAGGGGCGCCAAAAATTTCCCAAAAGTACGCACATTCTAAGAATTTACAATGGCGAGTTCTGTTTAGTCTGCTCATTCTGCTATCTGGAGCAGAAAGTACAGAATTGGTCCAAAAGAACAAAAATACTGTGTACCTCAATAATTCCTTTTCCAGTACAGTACCAAAAGAACGCGCCCAGATTAAAGTTTGTGTTATGTGTATTAGCCAAGGCGCTTAAGATTTGAAACTTCACTATCAGCTCGGTCACTTGTTTTCTCGTCAGGTGCCAGAAAACGTAAGCTGTCACCCAAACAATGCGGTGTTAGCAATGAAACTTCCATTTATCGAGAGTTCAGTTCCTGAAGAAGTGAAAAGGGAGGCTGGAGGTGGTTATAACAGGGTATGTATAGGAGTATGTGTAGTTCGACCGTCAACCATGTAGACGTAATTATTGATGTCACACGACAATACCTTCTTTATGACGCCACAAAACGCGTTTGTCTAAAGTTGGAGAAGGCTCCTAAAAAAGATTTGTTAGCAAATTATTGCTTCAGGTGACAAACGGCCTTATTATGTCTTGTATGATGATACGTACTTTGGAGTTATTAAGACATTTAGTGAAGTGAAGTGCGCTATTTCTTTTAATTATGTCATTGCCATCAATTGTTGATATGCTCACAAGGCTCTTTATTGAAGATTGACTAAGTTAAGATTATTAAGGCATTAACAAAAATGGAACTTTATGAAATATGGCGCGAACTATGCTATACGTTGCCTGAGTGGACAACAAAATGACCTCGTTTCGTGTAGCGTATTGGTATTAACCATTTACATATTCTTTTCTATGTTTCCGATGGTTGTCGGTAATTGACAAATCATAGGACACAATTTCCTTGGCTCTTGATGCGGTTCAGCTTATCAGCAAGGCTTTAAACAGAGAACCATTCTCATTCATCAATGGGTCTGCCATAACTTCACAAGGAAGAAGTGCATTTTTAACTTGTATCAGAAAGGTATACAGTTCGAATCACATAATTAAAAGTTACATCCAAATTATACACATAACAACAATAATAACAATAATAATAATAATATTATAATATTATATTATAATAATAATATAATGATAGTAATAATCATAACGAGCCAGAGGTTCTTAGCAACCACAAAAATACCTCTGGATCCCGCTGAGATAGGGGGCAATTTGCCACCAATCTCAGCAGGATATCCAGCTACTCTGAACATTCCAGTGTAATCGAATCGCTTCTGGCACTCGTTTCTGTTTGATATGGGGCGTCAATTTTCACGCTTATCTGTCATAATCCTTAAACGTGAACGTTTACTTATGGCGAGAGTTTAATTAAATTCTATCTTTAGACCTAATGCACACGAAACATGACTGCGGGAACGGGAAAACGAAACCCAATAGTTTGTTTTGGTTTTGATGAATTACTCTTGAAGTAGGCTCACCGGTTCCAGAAAATAGCACTAAATTACAACCAAAGGCTCGAGTTTTCTTTGTTTCTCTTTCGCATGCAATATGGGAAAAACAATAGGGCTGTTTATACGAGAGAAAATAAGCCGCGGCTTACTCTGGCCGCGGCTTACATAAGACGCGAAAGGAACCATTTATACGAGTAAAAACACCAAGCTAGGCCTGGATAAGCCGGAGCTTGAGAAAGCCGTGAACACAGATTTTGTACCATTTATACGGAGTGTTCGCGTCTCATGTAAGCCGTGGCCAGAGTAAGCCGCGGCTTATTTTCTCTCGTATAAACGGCCCTAATGTGTTTTGTTTTTGGAGGGAGATAGATCTCTTTTGAACGCTAATTAAAATTCGCTCGTAATCCTAAATCAAACATACTTGCAATACATGGTAATAGTGAACATATTTGCGATGTTAATTTACACAAATCAGTCTGCAATTATTACCCTTCTTGAACACCGTGAAAGTAAATTAACATCACTGAGCTAAAATAATTCGCTTCAATATGTGATATCGTTGCGTGCTCATGAACAGAACTTTTACTATCCGTACGGTTTCCCTAGGAACTGATAAAATTCTCGTTGAATAATTCCTCAATAATCTCGGCAAACGTCGAAGTGGAAGTTTCAGTATTCGACTTCCGAAACCGACCTTGGCAGGAAAAGCGACAACGGCGACTATATCGAAATCATCATTTCAAAATATAACTTCTCCTTTTTCTAATTCTTTCCCGATTGTTAAAATTTGTTTAACTTGGAAAATGCTGGCGAACTGTCCAAGGACTAAATTACTCTGAAGGGCATTAAAGTAAGGAAAACGTTCTCGAAAAATACAGTCATCCGAACGCGTTATTGTTCTGCAAAGAAATGTACCAAATGTAAAACCTGCTTACAACATTTGCCTAGATTTTTATCTGCACTTCATGAAACTGTTCATGTTATATATCCCAGAAGCACTCAGGCATACAGTGATGCCAGGACCTCAACATGGATGAACCAGAAAAGATATGGAACATTTGCCTAGATTTCTATCTGCATTTCCAAAAAAACCTGTTATGTTAAATATCTCAGAAGCGCTCAGGCATACAGTGATGCCAGGACTTCAACCTGGATGAACCAGAAAAGATATTGAACATTTTCCTAGATTTTTGTCTGCACTTCAAAAAACTGTTTATGTTATATATCCCAGAAGCACTCAGGCATACAGTGATGCCAGGACCTCAACCTGGCTGAACCAGAAAAGATATAGAACATTTGCCTAAATTTTTATCTGCATTTCCAAAAAAACCTGTTATGTTAAATATCTCAGAAGTGTTCAGGCATACAGTGATGCCAGGACTTCAACCTGGATGAACCAGAAAAGATATTGAACATTTTCCTAGATTTTTGTCTGCACTTCAAAAAAACTGTTTATGTTATATATCCCAGAAGCACTCAGGCATACAGTGATGCCAGGACTTCAACCTGGCTGAACCAGAAAAGATATAGAACATTTGCCTAAATTTTTATCTTCATTTCCAAAAAAACCTGTTATGTTAAATATCTCAGAAGCGCTCAGGCATACAGTGATGCCAGGACTTCAACCTGGATGAACCAGAAAAGATATAGAACATTTGCCTAAATTTTTATCTGCGCTTCAAAAAATGTTCATGTTATATATCCCAGAAGCGCTCAGGCATACAGTGATGCCAGGACCTCAACCTGAATGGACCAGAAAAGATATAGAACATTTTCCTAAATTTTTATCTGCAAGTTACATATGCTAAATCACTTGAATATTTTACTATTGCTATTTTCCACGCACAAACAAACACAGAGTCCTAAACTCCTTGGTAGTTTGAAAAGGCTTTCAGAAGTTGTTTCTAGACGATAATATATTCTCCAACGATAATTTTCAATTTTCAAACTGCCACTATTTTAATCACCACCATAAGTGGAAGAAATAGTCGCCAGATAATATATTTGTGCTTTGACAGAGAGCAGCTATGTAAAAGATATAAGTACCCATATCCAGTTATAAAGACAAAATAAGGAGCCGCCCACTTCCGCGCCCCCTCACCAGCCCAATCTTCATTATCGTGGGTCGATGACGAGTGCGCGCGTATTTCGCGGCTTCATATTTAATTTGCCGCCAGATTATAATTAATTTGCCGCCGGAATATACATGAACTTTGCTACATATACATAAATACGCTTGAACAGAAAGATTACCGCTCAACAATGGTCCGAAACCGAAGGAATTCCAACTCAATCAAATCTTACAGAAAATTTACATTAGAATATAATCCCAGGGAAAATGTCGTGGGCGATTCCTACCAAACGTACCAATGTAACAAAATCGAAAGTTACGTCGATCTTACCTCTTACGTTCGTATTTCCGCTTTTAAAATTGTCTGAAGGCGATTTACTTCGCTTAAAATATAGTTACAACTTACCAAAGTCCATTGCACGTCAATGAAATCACCCGGTAAAACAGAATTTCAGCCTTAGAAGGCGTCACTCTCTGTAATTTCTGTCCATCACATACCGAGATATGCCGATTATCCCTCGAAAATCTCAACGAATCGCTAAAGCGTAACATTTGACAAAACTAGCGTTTCATCGTACAACTAAAACCATAAAATGCCATAAGAACAAGGCGTAAGCGTGCCGCGTGCCGGTAAATTAAATTCTGCCACTGAAGCGCAAAAACAATACTTCTTTCAAGGTGTGCTAAGATGCTCCTGCAGTGAAACCACAAATGGAGTACGTTGACGGCTCTAATGCAGACTTATAACGTCACTCCTTAGCAACCAGACTTGGGAGATTTTTTAACTTCCGGTTATCTCTGGCTCGTTATGATCTGACATTTGCTTTTGTAGTAGTAATTACTTAAGTTAAAATGTCGTAAATAGTTGTTGTAAATGTTGCAATAATGATAGTGATAATGAAAATGGTAATGGTAATGGTTATGGTAATAGTAATGGTGATGGTGATGGTGATGGTAATGGTAATGGTAATGGTAATGATAATGGTAATGGTGACGGTGATGGTGCTGGTGATGGTGATGGTGATGGTAATGGTGATGGTAATGGTAATGGTAATGGTGATGGTGATGGTGATGGTGATGATAATGGTAATGGTAATGGTAATGGTAATGGTGGTGATGGTGATGGTGATGGTGATGATAATGGTAATGGTAATGATAATTCTTTTAAACTGTAAATTACAACTCCAGTTTTCCTGACTGTTTCAGCAAATTAATGACGCCAGAAAACAAAAACAAAACGAAACAATAACAGAGTAACAAATCGGTTGACTTCGCATTTTCAAAAATGTTGTGCTATAGTTATGAACTTACTTTGCTTAACTTGGAAATAAAAGTGCGTTGGTTGACTCAATTGCTTTATAATTAATCGTCTTCTTTGTGCGGAGTGCGGTTCTCATGGTTGAGGTCTAATAATAGTCTGTTGGCAATGCAGTGGAACGTTAAATTATATTTTCTTACCCTGTGCCTTCCATTGCCAGCTTCATCTGCAGGGTGTAACAGGACCGATCCAGTTTAACGAGCAAGGAGAGCGAACAGGGGTTGATATGGAAATTCTCAATCTCAATTTTATGTATTGCGAATATTTGTTAATATATATATTTAGCCAAGCCTAAAAGCGGAACTCCAAAAGCATTCTTTTTCTACTGGTCTGCTTGTCATATCACCCATCTGACCTCACTCAAGCTACAGAGCCAATGCTGTAAAAAAATAGTATGGAAAGGTGATCTGAGCCCGTGGCACAGTGGATTTGGACCCCCCGCAGATTTGCACCCTCCAGTCTAGATCTGCTTGTGGATCAGATTTGGACCCCCTAGTCCAGAACTGCTAGCAGATATGAATCCCCTTTTACGGATTTGGACCCCCACCCCTCCTAAAAACAAGCGTTTTATTGAGTAAGGTAAAAAAAATTCCTTTCCAGACTGAGTTTGGAGATGTTAAAAAGCAAAATAAAAATATGGGGGTAGGTTTTTTTAAAAATAATCTTTAATACCTTGTGTAAAAAAGAACCTGCAACGCTAATTTGCATATATAAATGAGAAAGGGCTTACTTTAAGTTTAATTTTAAGTTTTAAGTTAAATAATACTTTGTCATGCGAATACAACTAAGTTGATACAAAACAAAAATGTGCATGACTGGAGAATAATTGGGAGAAACTAAATTCCCATACAAAGAATATTATCTAATATTACACATTCTAAACACTAAGAGGTGAAATTTAAACGTGGCCCAAAGCTAACCTAATCAAATTAAATCGAATACTTGTCTCTTACAAGTCACCCCTGATTTGAGATTGAGACTAAAAATTATGAAGTAAAATTGAAATACAATCCAAAGCTAACCTAATTAAATTACATACTTGTCACTCACAAGCTACATCTGATTTAAAATTAACACTAATAATGTAATAGATAGGACTTAAAACTGCTTAAAGAAGGTGCATGCATGATGTTCGATGGAACACCATTCCAGTCTCTTATGTAGCGATTAAAAAAAGAAAAGCTGAAGGCCATATATATATTTAGCCAGGCCAAGCCTAGAATCGGAGCTGCACACTCTCATCGAGCAACTTCGCAAGAGTTTATTTGGGCCAGTTTTTAATTTGTGTCCAAAACAATTGAGCAGCAGCAGGGAAAACGAATAGTTTTCGATCGTAAACGTTTGCAAAAAAAGAAAAAAAAAAGACAGACATTCTTGAGTCCTAACTACTTTCAGATGAAAGCGTAAAGGAATTCAAAGCGGATCAAAAACAAAAAAAAACACTACAAGCGAACAAAGTACGATGCCGGCGAGTGTTTGCTCGAATAAGGAGAAGGTGGAGAAATTAAACAAGACTAGCTAGTAATTAAAATAACTTGTACTGATAAAGCTAGAAAAATCGGTATTTATTTTGACATAAATGCCCCTAGAAAAGAAAATAAAGGGTACAAACCCTTCGTTTACAGCAGTCAACAGGAATTGACCGCGGTTCGGAAACAACAGAACAACAAACATATTATATACAAGAAAACAAAGCACAATACGAATAATATTTCTTCGAAGATTCTCGGAGAAGGTGGAGAAATTAGACAAGTAACAAAACTATCTTGTATTAAGCTAGACATAAATGTCCGTAGAAAAGACAAAAAAGAGGTCCGCACCTGATCGTTTAGAGCAGTCAACAGGAATTACTGAGACAGCAATCACTCGGAATGCGACAGAGCTGAATAATAGAGCCATTTCCCACAAAATCTTTCCTTGGCTGACACAAAACACTTAAGTGCTTTGATAGTTTTATTGTTACTTCCCATGTCTTCCGAAGAACCTTCTTCAATTAATGATTCTCAGTGGCAAAACATCATCCAGATAACGAAGAAAGCGCTTGCCAAACCACACGAGCATTTCTCTCGGAGACCCGTCCACTATAAAATTTATCAAAACCAGCCAGCCAGTCAACCCATTTCGCTGTTTTTAACATCCAAACGCTGATTCTTACCGGTTCAAACAAATTAAGCCGACAATGACGAGTGAAGCTCGCTGGGTTTTGACAGTTTTGGCAGCATTTTGACAACTTTATGTCAGATTTTGAGACGTGCACATGCACATGCATTTGATCGGAATTTTTTAACTCGAGCTTGAGTTTCCGCCTTTAATTCTTAATTTTACGAGGACTCATTGCGATTACGTGTTAATAAGATAAGGGCAAAAGTTTCTTAACGCTATTGAGACAACAAGGTCGAAAAACAGTCAGCCAAGCCGAGTAAAAACACTCGTTCGCTTGCAAAGAAAACAACGTAACAAAACAAACAAACAATTCAACTACTTATTTGCGTCCAAAACGAGTACAGATGATTGTTATTTATATCCATTCGAGAGAAAAATACAAGTTTCATTCCTGAACAAAAGTAACAAGGATTAAACCAAATGTTAAGCTTCTAGTTATTTAATTTACCTCACTGTCCTGTGTTGTAGAGGTTTCTACCACTTGAAAATACGTAAGCTTCAGTAAAGTAAAAACAAGCATCCGCAAAAATAGCAAACGGTTTGTCCAAAGAAAGAGCTTCTTCCACAGAGTTTGAGCTACTCATTCCTTTCATTAATACCGGTGAACTGTTAAGTGACTTTTCTTGGTGAGATGCAAGATGCCGCGGTGAAGTGAAAGCCCTTGAACCGTTGAATTATAGTGTTTTCAACCACACAATCGATCCAAGTTTGAAGCTTTTCCTGAGAAAAATCTTTCGTCCTTCCTTTCATCACTTGAAAATTCACCTTCCGGAGTATCTTTTGACAAGTTCTTGATCTTTATGCTTTTTACGCGAAAGACAAACTTCGATCGAAGAAGATGAAGTTGTTTTGCTCAAATGAATGTGAAATTACGAGCCGCAGTAAGCGCACGAAAAATTTAAAAACCTCGATTTGGTTTGGGTGTCCCACACCTGGCTTGAGCCTGCGATCCAATCGAAAGCACGTACCTGGTCAGCGGCCAACTTCAAAAAAAACAGCTGACCTCGATGAGGTCTTAACTTGAGCCCGCGATATGGTCACGTGACACTGGTCAGCAGATACCTTGTTTTGACAGGTGTCAATTGGCTATAAGATGGATGTCCAGTATCAAAGACGTACGCTGTAAAGTAGCTGGTCAGCTGGGCCGGGTGGAGTATGGCCGTCATGTTGGATTATTATCATTATTATTAGGATATTATTAATTACTGGGCGACTCCGTCGTCGTCGTCGTGCGTACGCGCCCGCGAGCAATACCGCTAGCCATTTTTACCATGATAAAAGCAGTTGACGGGTTTCTATAGGTATGGTGCTCCGCTTGGCGGCCCTTCGGGCCGCCGGAGCTCCGCTAAAATCAATTGTGATTTGCACGCGCGTATTTTCCCGCGCTTTAAGCCCCGGCTCCACGTTCAAACATTGTTGTAAAACATTTGTTGGATGAGCAATGTTAGAACGTGTAGCATGCATGTTTGATGACGTTTGTTCAACATTTTTTGTTGGAAGAATGTTTTGATTTCGATCAAACATTTTCTCCAACATACAACAAATGTTAAAGCGTGTAGCCGCCCTTTCAACAATGTTGTATTGCAAAGACCAATCAGAGTTAAGGGTCCAGTCTCCAATCCGAATCCTAATGGCAGAGGTGGAAATTGTTGAAGCCAGAACCCCGAAGCGACGTGTTTCCATCAATGTTATATGCGTATCCAACATTGTTAGAAGCGTTCTGACAACAATGTTGGGACGTTACAACGTGTTACAATGTTACAATGTTACGTGTTACAATGTTACAATGTTACAACGTGTAGCCGGGGCTTTACGCAGGTTACATGTAATTACTTCAAATTCTGATTGGTTCATTGCGCTGTTTGCATCTGTTGTGATTGGTCAGAGTAATTGTTATGGTTTTGGTTTTACGACAATCAATTGAAAACCGCTCTCATAGGGACACTTTTGTAATATACTGGAGAAACTAAATGAATCCTGAAACTTGACATCTTTTCGCTTTCATATAAAGAAGAAAAAACTTACAGCTTGAGGATGAAATCGAACGGAGCCCAAAACTGCTTAAAAAAACCTTCTACGTTGTTTGTGTGAGGTTATTTCTGGATTGCGAACGATAAAAGGAAAGAGACAAAGGAAAATTAGCTCTGAGTGTCATCTTCTCTAAAAATAGAAATGCCTGACTTTGGTCATGTGATCAGTTGGGTTTTTGCAGAGGACGGGACTGACATGTGCCAAACATTTAAGGCCTATCCCGTGGAAACGGTCCTAACATAGCCACATTTCTTGTGCCCAACATTTGTGGCAGTTGTTGGCCAGTGTTGGCCACATTGCTTAAATGGCCCCAAAATTGACCCAACCATGTTGGACTGTACATTGTCAATTCGGTGGGCTCTGAGACAAAACACTGTCAACAAACGTACTGCTTGTCCGGCTCCTTGAATCGCTTTCAAGATCGCTGCGCTCATCAAATGACTTAAGATTCGAAAATTCGTGAAGGTTGGGGCCCTGATTAAAGGACTTAACCTCAGCAGCGACGAAAAGCCATGTTGGGAAAGGCAAGGGCTTTGAAACCATGTCAATAGGCCATATTCGTTTTCTCGGTATTGAACTGGATCTAACACGAAATGGAGGCTCTTGCCGGGGAATACATTTACATATGAAAAGATTCCCCCCTTTAAGCCTCGTGTGCAAGCTAGTTCCAGTTCATTACGAAGAATACGAGTAAGGTCTGTTGTGTGGTTCGAGGATAGGAATCCAAAGCTGTTTTTGCTTTAAAGGAAACAACATTGTTGAGCTGGGCTTCAACGATGGCAATACGAAAGGAATAATTGACAATTATTGGACGAGCTTGAGCAAAATATCGTGATTTGTCAGTGGCGAGCACGTCAATTATTTGCCCAAACCGAAGACTGAGGCAAATAATTGATTGGCAACACACTAGCAAATCACGATATTTTGTGAAAACCAAGTTCAATAATAATTATATTATTATTAATTATTCGATCGCCGAGCTTGTTTTTCATAATTATTTTCGGGAAGCGTTAAACGATCTGCCATTTTTCACTAAATTTGAAGAGCATTGACGCGTAAACACAACTACGCATCAACAGAATATTATTTGAAGCTAATCACGGTTGGACGGTAATGCGCACGAACAGGCCATTATTTGTAGGCAGTTATTTATAGGTCACTTGGTAGGCTCTGGGACAATGAAAAGGAAGGGAAAAAAGTATCGAATGATAATGAGACTTGTTGGCTCAAAAGGTTTGAAGCCAACAACAGGCAGCAATACTCAGAATCACCCAAGATCTTGCGATCTTTATTTTTTCTCACTGGACCTATCTTATAACTGCTTTATTTTGTCTTATAAGTAATACAACCTCAGTATGTGACGTTCACAAAACTTACAGTCACATGAAAGTTAAGTCGTATTTTCATTGGTTATCCGCCGAGACACCATGCACATGCCTGCTTGGTTCACTACTGGACGCTCATCTCCACATGGTGATTTCAGACGAAAGGAACGGAGATCATCTCCTGGTACATGGAAAGGCTCGATTTACTAAAACTAACTGCTTCAGAACTCGCTGTTGTAAGTGGTAGAAGATCTCGTGTGTTCGGTGGCGGCGTCTCTAACACGTCTGCGGACTGCGGTTATTTTGTTCCTAACCAGTGGCAAGGTCGATATGATGGTTATATTAAGGTAATATAAGACGTATGGAGAAAGGGTAGGGGTGAACGAGGCCACATAAGGAAAGCACCAAAGAAGCTACTAAGAGAGTGCTTAGGCTAGAATCCCATGCTACTCTCATGTTCACAGCTTGTCGTAGCCATTTCACAGACACAAATGAAACGAAATACCATGACGTTTTCAGGGGTAGTAGGGTGGAGAGCTGAAGGAGACGGGGGTGAGGTGGGGAGGTTCCTTCTCCCTTCTCCATGAAAGTCTGAATCAGGTCACCTCTACTATACGTGACGAATATTGATTTTAAAGCACCATCCTGGTGCAATGCGGTGACTTATTGACTTGCTTTTCACCTGAAGTCTGAGCCATCAGTACATTTCTCAGGTTAAACGAGGGGAGTAGTTGTTGCTCACGTAGTACGCCATGAGAAACATTTAATATAGGTTTTCTATTTTAAATTTTTGTAGCTGATACTGTTACCTTGTGGCATACCTCTCTTCTTCATGAATACACGTGCATAGTTATTACTGAACGGTTTATTGTCATGACGATGATGATGGTGATGATGATAATGATGACGATGATGATGATGATGATGTAAGGAAAACAAGCATTTACTTGTATCTTCTCTGGTAAACTTCAATAAAGTTTATCACAGTGAAAAGTAGCCTGCGTAGCAGGCGCATCAAAGGGTGGGAGGGGCGCATAACCCCCTCCCACCCTTTTATGCGCCTGCTACGCAGGCCAAGTGAAAAGCTGAGGTTCATTGACGTTTAGCTGTTAAACCTGCTTTCTGCAACTGTTCCTGCAAGATGAGTAACATTTGTATCACCCTGATTTGTAATAAACAACAGGATTTGTAATATCAACCGGATTTGTAATAAAAATCAACCGGATATGTAACAACAACAGGATTTGTAATTAAAATTAACCGGATATGTAATAAAATAACTAACACGATTTGTAATAAACTTTTAACAGGATTTGTAATAACATACTTAACCGGATTTGTAATAACCTATCAACAGGATTTGTAATAACGCTGCGAAAGGTGAATCACATACCCAATGTATTTTCTTAAAGATATCCATACCCTCTATTCTCCTACTTATGGAAGGGTTTGGACATTCCAGAAGGTTAGGAGTCGAAGACGGCGCCAATTTCAGAGGAGTTTAGGAGAGGGGGGTGTGGAGTTAACATATTCTACATATCTGCCTTCATATATGACCCCCCGGGGGCACTCTATACGGGGAGGCTCCACCCGAAAGGGGTACCTTTTTCACGCTTCAGGTATATGGAAGGGTAGGCTTTCACGAGGCTAAGTATATGAAAGGGTAGGGAAATATGTCATTTCGGTATTTAAAGGGCCTTTCATTAAAATATTTCGAACACACATGCCTTACCACTGTACTGTTTTAATGTTGCGTTATATATCAGAACATAATATATATATTAAGCCAAGCCTAAAAGCGGAGCTCCAAAAGCATTCTTTTTCTACTGGCATTTACATATAGTCTGCTCGTCATATCACCCATCTGACCTCACTCAAGCTACAGAGCCAATGCTGTAAAAAATAGTATGGAAAGGTGATTTGAGCCAGTGGCACAGTGGAGTCAGTCCCCCCGCGGATTTGCACTCTCCAGTCCAGATCTGCTTGTGGATCAGATTTGGACCCCCCAGTCCAGAACTACTAGCAGATATAAACCCCCTTTTATGGATTTGGACCCCACACCCCTCCTAAAAACAAGTGTTCTACTGAGTAAGGTAATAAAAATTCCTTTCCAAATTGAGTTTGGAGATGTTAAAAAAGCAAAATAAAAATATTGACATAGGCTTTTTAAAAAATAATCTTTAAAACCTTGTGTAAAAAAGAACCTGCAACGCTAGTCTGCATCTATAAATTCTTAACACAAAACATGTCTTAACATCTTAGAGCAATACCTAAGGACAGGTCTGTTTCCCCGTTCAACTGTAGGCTACTTAGTTATGGTTTAGAGCCACTAGAAATTGGTGGAGAAGCCTGCATGGTGATTGCTCCTTTGAATCAGTATCACATCAGTGATTCAGATCATCACTTCATAATGAATGCAATTTCAATTATCCACTGCCTCCCATGAGACAGTCGGAAATCAGAAATTGTGTATCCTCTGGATATATATGCCTCACAAAAATTATGAAAGAAAGATACATGGAAATCAATGAAAATATTTAGATGATATGAATTAAGACCAAGATATTTCTTTTGATCAATTACGTTTTGACCTTACTATAAAAAAAACTGTTTGCTAACATTAAGCTCATCAATCAATGCACCTACAGTGTTTTCAAAGAGAAATCCAGCTGCTCTTCTGGCCAGCCAAGTGCAAGATCAAGCAACTTGATAATAAATATTGGGCATTTGGTTGATACCACTAACAATGTAGTACATTTGGTTGATACTTCTAACAATGTAGTATGAGGATTTAAGGTAATGATTCATCAAAGCAAAAGTGCTGGAAATCCGTGTTAGCCATCTTAACTTGATTTTCTATTTTGCAAGAAAGATAAGGACTAGTCTCACATTTCTCCATGTACATTTGAAATTGCACAACATACTTCATCAAACATCAGAAATCCATTGAACATTAATGCCAATTGTCATCCAAACATCCCACAAGATTGGTGAGACCACCTACTAATAAAATTAATTGAAAGACTGTATGTAGCAGAAGGAAGTCCAAAGGATGTGTACATTGATGAGAAAGAGCTTACTTTAAGTTTAATTTTAAGTTTTAAGTTTAATAATACTTTGTCATGCGAATACAACTAAGTTGATACAAAACAAAAAATTGCATGACTGGAGAATAATTGGGAGAAACTAATACAAAGAATATTATCTAATATTACACATTCTAAAAACTAAGAGGTGATATTTAAACGTGGCCCAAAGCTAACCTTATCAAATTAAATCGAGTACTTGTCTCTTACAAGTCACCCCTGATTTGAGATTGAGACTAAAAATTAAGAAGTAAAATTGAAATACAATCCAAAGCTAACCTAATTAAATTACATACTTTCACTCAGAAGCCACATCTGATTTGAAATTGACATAAATAATGTAATAGATAGGACTTAAAACTGCTTAAAGAAAGTGCATGCATGATGTTCGATGGAACACCATTCCAGTCTCTTATGTAGCGATTAAAAAAAGAAAAGCTGAAGGCAATATATATATATTTAGCCATGCCAAGCCTAGAATCGGAGCTGCACACTCTCACCGAACAACTTCGCATGGCTTTACTTGGGCTAGTTTAGTTTGTGTCCAAACCAAGTGAGCAGCAGCAGGGAAAACGAAGGGTTTTCGATAGCAAACGTTTGTAGAAAGAAAGACAGACATTCTTGAATCCTAACTACTTTCAGATGAAAGCGTAAAGGAATTCAAAGCGGATAAAAACAAAACAAAACAAAAACACTACAAGCGAACAAAGTACGATGCGAGTGTTTACTCGAAGAAGGAGAGAACGTGGAGAAATTAAACAAGACTAGCTGGTAATAGAAATAGTTTCTACTGATTAAGCTTGAAAAATCGGTATTTATTTTGACATAAAAGCCCCTAGAAAAGAAAATAAAGGGTACAAACTGATCGTTTACAGCAGTCAACAGGAATTGACCGCGGTTCAGAAAAAACAGAACAACAAACATATTACAAGAAAACAGTAATGTCTTCAAAGATTCTTGGAGAAGGTGGAGAAATTAAACAAGTAACAAAAATATCTGGTTTTAGCTGGAAAAATTGCTTACAAATTTTGACATAAATGTCCGTAGAAAAGACAAAAAAGAGGTCCGCATCTGATCGGTTAGAGCAGTCAACAGGAATCACTGAGGCAGCAATCACTCGAACGCGACAGAGCTGAATAATAGAGCCATTTCCCACAAAATCTTTCCTTGGCTGACACAAAACACTAAAGTGCTTTGATAGTTTTACTGTTACTTCCCATGTCTTCCGAAGAACCTTCTTCAATTAATGATTCTCAGTGGCAAAACATCATCCAGTTAACGAAGAAAGCGCTTGCCAAACCACACGAGCATTTATCTCGCAGACCCGTCCACGATAAAATTTATCAAAGCCAGCCAGCCAGTCGACCCATTTCGCTGTTTTTAACATCCAAACGCTGATTCTTACCGGTTCAAACAAATTAAGACGACATGTTTATAGACGGCGAAACTTAATTGTTGTTTACAGGCCGCTTTCGACGAAGATCGAAAACTTTTTTCAAATGACGAGTGAAGCGCGCTGGTTTTTGACATTTTTGACAGCATTTTGACAACTTTATTTCAGATTTTAAGACGTGCACATGCACATGCATTTGATCGGCTTTTTTTTTTGTTCGAGCTTGAGTTTCCGCCTTTGATCCTTTATTTTACGAGGACTCATTGCGATTACGTGTTAATGAGATAAGGGCAAAAGTTTCTTAACGCTGTTGAGGCACCAAGGTCGATCGAAGAAGATGTTGTTTTGCTCAAAATGAAGAAACCAACTGAATGTGAAATTACGAGCCGCGGAAAGCGCGTGGTTTGGGTGTACCACACCTGGCTTGAGCCTGCGATCCAATCGAAAGCAAGTACCTGGTCAGCGGTCAACTTAAAAAAAAAGCTGACCTCGATGAGGCCTTAACTTGAGCCCGCGATATGGTCACGTGACACTGGTCAGCGGATACCTTGTTTTGACAGGTGTCAATTGGCTATGAGGTGGATGTCCAGTATCAAAGACGTACACTGTAAACTAGCTGGTCAGCTGGGCCAGATGGAGTATGGCCGCCATGTTGGATTATTAGTAATAGTAATTGGACCGAGTGGAGTACAATTCAGGGAGTAATCGCGCGAGTAATTTCAAAATCAGCCGAGCGCGATTACTCCCTGAATTGTACGACACGAGGTCCAATTACTAATTAATCGTATCTATAACAAATTTCGGAATTAAAAATTTCTTTTGGGAAGGTCTTTTGAGCGAAAACGTCTGTAGCGCTTTCCATATGTTTTGAAAACTGCAGGAAACGTTTGCAAAGGAAGCCATTAAAGCGCGCGTAATTGACGTGAAAATCACGTGGGTATCCAATTACAGGTATCCAATTACAAAAAGTTCAAATTGGATACCTGTAATTGGACATCCACGTGATCGCGCGTCGATTACGTGACATATAGGCGCGCGGAGAACCAATCACGATTGAGAATTTTGTTATAGATACGATTATGATTATTATTAGGATATTATTAATTATTGTGCAACTCCGTCGTCGTCGTCGTGCGTACGCGCCCACGAGTGATACCGCTAGCCATTTTTACCATGAGAAAAGCAGTTGATGGGTTTCTATAGGTATGGTGCTCCGCTATCACGTTTGCTTATATTATAACAAACTAGAAAACCTTTTTGTTATTCTTGTTAGACTTAGGTTAGAAAGCGGGGCAGGCAGAAAAACACCAAGAATATTATTTCGGCTGCTCACTCCCCTCCCTTCTCCGCTCATCTTGAATTCCGTATTCGAATTCGACCCCTCGACTCCCCCTCATCCCCCCACCCCCCCCCCCTCCCCACTCCGTATAGAAATTTCCAACCGTAAAGGTAGGGAAGGATATTGATATTTTATTGCAAACGTACATCAAGGTATGTGACTCACCTTTCGCAGTGTTATTACAAATCCTGTTGATAGGTTATTACAAATCCGGTTAGTTATTTTATTACATATCCGGTAGATTTTAATTACAAATCCTGTTGTTATTACATATCCGGTTGATTTTTGTTACAAATCCGGTTGATATTACAAATCCTGTTGTTTATTACAAATCAGGGTGATACAACATTTGATCATTTACCACATGTCCTTTTGTTATAAGTTGACTCTGCAGCTGTGACGTAATGCTAGCGCGTCTGACTCCAGATCAGAAGGCTGCGTCTTCGAATCACGTCAGGGTAACACAGGCTACCTTACAAAATTGATACACCTTTTTCGTCATTTAGTCGTTAAGCGTAAAAGTAGTCGTATAACCCGTTAACCGTCAAAATTTTGTAGCCACAAGCAATTTCATTGCTTTGAGAGTCAAGATCTCCAGTTAAAAAGGATGATTCGTGCTGTTTCGTGGCTCGCGAACCGGAAGTTTTCGTTCACAGGTTGAGCGATGGCTACAGTAAATAAAGAGCAAGTGCTGAGGGCGATAAGCTCACTGAAAGATACGGTAAGAATATGATTAAAAACTAAGGAAAAATACATCATGTCCTGGATTTAGAAAACATGTAATTGACTTCTATCGACTTAACGATCAAGTGAAGAAGTTCAGCTTTATATGAGTCATTTTAAATCAAACTTAACCACTTTCTTAAAATGGGTGGCATAAATAAGAATCCTTCATATTGACCCAGCAGCAGCAAGGTCTGGAATCACTCCTTGTTGCTTGGCTCAGATGCCGCAAGCGAGCCGAAAAGGAGGGTCTCAATGGGTATAAACAAGTTAAAAATTAATTTTCATTGTTGTAAAGTCTCAGGAACATTCTGGGGTAGAAAACTGTGGTAATATACTACCACGGTAAACTATATCTGGTCTATATCTTCATTCCTACATGTACACTGCGGTACTTTGACCAAAAAAAAAAAATAAAACAAGAAAGTATATTTACTCGTATTTTTCGAAGCTTAATGATAAATGTGTCCAATGAAACATTTGAAATAACACCCATGCTGCATGGGTAACAGTTCTTCAAATCACCCTAATGACGTGGCTTATCGTTTTGTGACCGCCTAAACATCAAACCGTATGCACGCTTTGACTTGTTTTCCAGACCTTGTTATCACAGGTTTACCAGTGACCAGTTCCTCTGAGTCAAAATCTGCTGAATCAACATCACTATGATCGGAATCGCTTTCGCACTCCTCCACCTGGTTGAAATTAGCCTCGGACGCGAGCTTGAGTTGCGGAACAATGGTATCACTTACGAAACTTATTGCGTGCCCTTCGTCAGCAACAGAGCGGTTTTCTAAGGAGGCAGTGTGCGTGGGGTTACCTCTGTCGTCTGGGAAATGCATCCTTGTAACAGCGTTAGGATTTGCCTTTGAATACACTGCCGGAGGAAGAGCTCCTGCCTTATCTTTTCTGGTCTCGAACCTCACTGTTCTCTACCGTACTGAACGGTAATTCTCCAGCCACTCCTTTTTGGTCTCTTCTGCTTTTTTTGTAAGCGTATTAGCAGGCTGTGGAGTCATGAATTTTGCATCTTTGAACGGCGACAATACCCGTTTGTGGCACCGGGTAGAAAGAGGATGGATGGCTAAAGTATCCACCCCTCCCCCAATTTCGTTACTCGATTTAATGATATGGCACCGTAGCATATTGAAGAGCATCAAAGGTTTCGTGCTTGAAATGAGAAACTGCGTGTAAATTCTCTATTATTGTTGTAAGTAAAATTTTCCAGTCGAAATTATCTTTGTACTGTGGATTGACAATTGCGCACGATGTTTTACGGTTGATATTTTTTACGGCTATAACGTTTAATTTTTTCAATTTTTACGCCTAACGGCTAGATTTTTGGACGTTTTACGGCTAACGGCTAACCCCATTGAGGCCCTCGAACAGTATTAAAGTTGTCCAAAGAATGAACTCAGTGTTAAAGTAGGCTTCATTTTTATGTGTATACACACTTTCTGCTTGGACACTACAACAGGCAATGAGATGTACCGCAATGAAGCAACGTCTGCAGTATAGAAAAACTGAAAAATTCAAAACGCTCTCCAAACAGGAACACACATCAGCTATTGTTGATCATATTATGTATCAGTCAATTCCAAAAGCGCCCATCCCCCCCCCCTCCGGGCATACCCCGGGTATTTGATCCGAAATTTGCCCCGCACGGTGGGGCATTTGACTATCGGCTAAACATTGGTCGGCGGTCGCCAGCTAAAGGGTTTCGAGCGTCTTTCGCGCGCAAATATTAGGGACTTTAAGCATCGACGACGAGAACAGCAACGGCGACGGAAAAACCGAGAAAATACTGGGAGAGGACGCGGTTGTGGAGTGAACTTGAAAGCAGTTAAGCAGCCGCCGAAGACGCCAACTTCTCTCGAGATATTCCTTCGCGTTCAGCCATTTTAATGATAATATGACCGATGTAGATTTTTTACTGTTGTACAAACTGAATACGTCAACAAATCAGTGGTGGAAAACGACAAGTGTTTATCGGAGATTAGATATCACATTTTTAGCCGAGGTAATGTAATAAAATAAAACAAAATAAAAATCACCAATATATTACCTAGAAGTAGCGACTAGATTAACATGAACTCAATTGAAATGTTCTGCTGCGAAGGCCGGGATTTGCGAGAAACGCTTTAGCAGTACGAGCATGCATGTCAATTTCCATATCTTTACATCTAGGAATTTGAACTGAAAACTACGATATGATAGAGAATTTTGGACGTTAGTTTTGAGCAGCACTGATCACTAGTTATTTTTCTCGGCCAGGTTTAGTGTAAATTAACAGCTCTAGTATGTCTTATTTCGAATGCGAAAAAGTAATGTTAGAGAGAACTGTCGATAAACAGTGTGAGTCTCACAAATCATTTCTAATTTCAGAGGCATCGGCGCTAGCTTTTTGTTTTGAAACAACCGACTGATGAAAGTTTTTAAGCTTATAGTTTGGGGAAAAAAATCAGGCAACAACTCAATGATTCTATTCCTTGGTATCTTAAGGTATCAATCCATATTAAAATTATCAATTTGGGGGCAAAAATAGAGCTAAAATATGTGAAATGCTTCTCACGTTTTCACTCAACGCCAAACTAAGCTTTCTCACGTCGGGCCCCGAAGCAGAACGTCAAAATATTTCGCGCCAGACATGCGCAATGCGACATTTGGGTTTTCCCTCACAGTCTCACGTCGCCGTTGCCGTTCCCGTTGTCGATGCTTAAAGTCCCTATTCATTCATTGACCACGGGAGCCGCTTCGCTCCCTTCCCTTCAAGATTCCGCGTAGGTTTTCCGTTGTTTACTAAATATACAGTTGATATGCCATTACTCAAAGTGTGGAGAACCGACAAAAGAGATCGGAAAAGGGTTTTGGCGCAAAATTTTTCGGATTTGGTTTGAAAAAGGTGAGCGATTTAAGAATAAACTATTCATTATGAGCGGGAAGCGTGGCAAAATGCTTCATGTAACGAGTGATTTGCTATAGATTTACACTTGATTTGTCCTTCTTCAGGTCCTGACAGTGGGGTATTTGATCGTCTAAAATGGAAACACAGCAGGGCATTTGATCAAACTTTTTCAAAAAAGTCAAATGCCCGGGTGTTTGCCCGGGGGGGGGGGGATGGGCACTTTTGGAATTGACTGATACATTATTACTACTGGCCATACTATAAAATGGGAGCATTTTGAAATCCTCGCATCAGGAAAAACTGATTATCATTGCAAGATAAAAGAATCCTTTTTTATACAAGAATTGAACCCGACTTCAAACCCTAATCTTACCAGTGACAAGCTGTCACTTTATTAGTATGTCACTGCTATTTTTAGTCTTACCCAGATCACTCGCAATTTCTTTTTAAATATAAATAGTTTTTCATGTCATAACGGTTGCTTTTGAAAATGTATGTTGCCACATACGAAACGTCAAGTCAGATTTCGTCAAAATGCATCGCTTCACCATGTTTATAACCGCTTTACGTGTTGTTTTTCTTATGAAACTTCGTTGGCCGAAGGACGGACATTACTAAACCAAGAAACAGCGAAACGAAACACCGAAACAACGAAACAGCTATTTTTTCCTACTTTTTTCTCAAACACCGAAACAGCTATTTTATACCACTTTGTTGGTGATTAAAATAGACAGGCCAAACACGACTCCCATTGGTCCTTTGTATCGTTGACCTTCAAAGTTTGGCTCTTACGAGTATATCTTGCTCTAACATTCGAGGATCTCTTTTTCTCCCAGCCAGCAGTGTGAACTCCATTAGCCAGACTGCATGGTGCGTTTTCATTAACCCTTTTCCGTTAAACATTAGCCTGCATAGCAGACTTTTTGGTGTACGAACGGTCGTTTAAAGACTGTCATTTTAGAAGCCATCCAAGGAGAGAACTGGGGACGGTCAGTGTAAGAGATGGATTGCGGACTGCAGACCCGGACTGTGGACCCGGACTGTGGACCCGGACTGCGGACTGGGTATAAAACGAGGACTGAGTATAAAATATGGACTGAAGGCTGCGAACTGGGTACAAACCACGGACTGAGTACAAAACATTGTACAAAAAGCACGGAGCAACGAAATGTATTACTGCACTCAAAGTCTTGAATTGTAGGAAAGGTGCTTACAATTGCTGTAAATATTACCAGAGTACACAGAAAACCTACCTATTTTGACCTCGAGCTCTTCATGATAGGAAAAATGGCGACGCTTGTCGGTTAGAATGCCATGTACTTACACTTAACATAAAGAAAACAAACTTTATTATTTTTCGCCCATACCAAAAAAAAACTTAATTACCGACCCCAGATTAATATTTTTTACAGTGAAGAAAATAAGAATGTACCTCTTGAACAAAAGAACTGTATTAAATTTCTTGGGTTATTAATTGATGAAAATTTAAGTTGGAAAAACCATATTCATGCCCTCAAAACAAAAATAAGCAAAACTATTGGTTTAATTGCGAAATTAATACATATTGTTCCTAATCGAACCCTTCTTGATATTTATAAGACTCTCATTGCTCCTTATATAACGTATGGACTAACTTCTTGGGGAAATGCATCTAAGACCTTGTTAAATAAAGTCCTTGTCCTTCAAAAACGTGCACTCCGTCTTATTCACTTTGCTCAACCAAGGTAGCATGCAATACCCCTCTTCTTGAAAGGAAAACTTCTACCGCTCCAATTCCTATATTATGATTTTTTTAATGTACAATATCAATACTAATTCTGCTCCGACTAATATTTCAAATTTATTCTCTAAAATTGCCAGTATTCATTCTTACGGCACACGCTCATCAACATCTGAGCATTTTTTTTTACTAAACAATCCGCACTTAATGTTCAAATTAAGGCCTTTCCACGTGTTGGTGTTAAAATCTGGAATGGGATACCAACTAGACTAAAAAACTTATCCAAAAACTCTTTTAAAAAAACTATAAGAACAAAACTAATTGAAATACTAGAATCTGAAAACTCGTATTTCGAGATAGATACCTTAATTAACATGATGAAAACTTAAATTTCCGACTGGAGTCAAGTTTTAGTCTCTAGCTTTCCCCTTTAGATTTTACCTAGACAGTAAAATTTACATGTTGTTCAGCGATTTTTGATTCTGTTTAACGTAATCGTAAGACGAATCAGTAATAATATTAATAATAATATTAATATTTATAATAGTAATATTTAAGGACTGGTCCGCCTCGATTAGCTGTAAAGGTATTTGCGGCCCAGTCCACCAAGAATTATTCACTTGAAAAAGAGTTGAAATAAACTTGAACTTGAAAAAAAAACTTGAACTTGTGTTTTACCATTTTGGCACGGAAAACCGCTTGTTTAAAATACTTATTTTTAAAACGCTCAGAATTGTCTGATCGAGAATCCACTTTATTTGATTTATGCACGCAAATACGGATTTGGACTTTCTCCAAAAAAAGAAACGCACCGGTATTTCCTGTTTTATCTTCTCTGCACCAGTGGCCAGTTGCAGTCGAACGAGCACACATTTCCATTTACAGCATTTATATGTAGATTTGTGACCAGTAATTTTGTGATGCACGCCAGTGCAAGGTCCGGTTGCCTTTTATATGCCTTTCTGTTTCCATTCTTCCCAATAATAATTTCTTCGATTCCCTCGATCTAGTGTTAAACTCGTGGAGTAAAGTAAAATTTCAGGATAAAGTCTCTACTCTTATACTTTCTCTAGCTCGGTCGATGTTGGAACTGAGCATTTCGTGTAATTGAGCATTACTATGTACGTGACAAATCTTGACACGGAATAAGCAGACTCAAGGTTTTTTTTTTAACCTGAATCTGGGCCAGTACAATCCTAGTTTTGTTCTATACTCCCTTTTTTATACTCGGTCCGCTTTTTGTTCCTAGTCCGCAGCTTTCAGTCCTCGTTTTATTCTCATTCCGCAGTCCGGGTCCGCAGTCCGGGTCTGCAGTCCGCAATCTATATCTTACACTCACCGTCCCCAGTTGTCTTTAAACGACCGGTCGTGCACCAAAAAGCCAAAACGTCTGCTATACAGGCTAACGTTTAACGGAAAAGGGTTAATGAAAACGCACCATGCAGTCTGGCTAATGGAGTTCACACTGCTGGCTGGGAGAAAAAGAGATCCTCGAATGTTAGAGTAAGATATACTCGTAAGAGCCAAACTTTGAAGGTCAACGATACAAAGGACCAATGGGAGTCGTGTTTGGCCTGTCTATTTTATTCACCATCAAAGTGGTAAAAAATAGCTGTTTCGGTGTTTGAGAAAAAAGTAGGAAAAAATAGCTGTTTCGCTGTTTCGGTGTTTCGGTGTTTTGTTTCGCTGTTTCGTGGTTTAGTAATGCCCCCGAAGGACAAGAGTCTCTGAGATGTATTGTACTTTCGTCACCTATGGTCACGAACACTGGACTCTGTACTAAATGAATAATCTTTAAGGTTTTAGCAAATATGCAATTAAGATGAACTCTTCTCCAAATAAAGTTGCTGTTACCGTTAATCCCCTTTAGATACTTATAACACAGGCTGGAATTTCAAGTCATGGTTTCCCGATGAGCCTTCTTGGAGCCTCTCAGTATAACCTCGCTCAGGTAAAGCTGCATCCACGGTTTCCCATCTCTTTTCCATTCGTTTCTTGGTGTAATTCAGATTTTCTTCAATAGATTTGGTCATTTGCCTGCAAGCTCGTGAATATTTCTTTACTTTGTTTTCCCCTTCGGCTTCTATTTCTCCCATTTCCAGCTGATTTAAGCACACGTTCGTAAATTTCTCGTTCATTCTGCGGAACAGCAGCAGTTCTTCGTAAAACTTGGGCCCTAATTTAGAAATCTTCCTCCATAATGTTGCGTTAAAGTGGTTGAAGAGAAGCAAGTCTGCGTGGCTCCAAGATAAAATATTTTCCTTGCTTTTTTCGCTAAGTTCTTTCCGTTTTCGTCGAACTCTGTGCTTGAGGTACAAGAGGTCTTCTAAATCCCAACAAAGTAATTTCTTGAGCAAGATTAAAGATTCGTCATAATATTCATTGATCATTACCAGATCAAATTCTGAGTCAATGTACTTTATGTACTCCATTACGGCTTTTCTGTCTTCAAAATAAGTTTGGTTGAAACCCAAATCAAACATTGAAGGATTCCTTAGTACATGAAATTGTTTTACAGGGGCTTCCTTCCACTTTGATCTAAACAAGGATTCTATTGGGTGGGCATCATTTTCAAGTCCCAGCTTTTTGGCCATGCCAAAAAATTCGAACACCGACTCAAAATGGTTTATTGGATGACGGATAACTGTAATGTACTTTGACTTGGGTTTGGGGAATAACAAGTGAACGGGAGCTTCATTATATCGCGCGTGACTGAAAATTAACTTCCCTTCCTCAGCATACAATGGTATGGTCTCAGAGAGATGAAATGGGACTGGCCAGTGAAAACACCCTCGGCCTTTTGGCAGGACAAAAGTGAGATTTCTGTCGTCACCATAACGAAACAATATTGCGGCCAAGGTGCTCGATCCGGTTTTGTGTGTCTTGAGATAGAATATGTGATTGCGTGGTTTGCATGTCGAGCCACCTCCATTGACAGAGAAATGCCTGTGTGAGAGAAGCAAAAAGAACGATGAGTGATAAAGTGCGGGAAATTTAATTTTATATGCTTCAGCTGTTTCGTATCCAACAAAATAGTCTAAAGTCATTAAAAAGGCCGGTTGTTGGAACTGCAATGATTTTTATATTGGTAAAATAAAGAAGACTTCACGACAAGAAAAAAAACTGAAGATTTCAGGGCCGTCGCTAAAAATGGACACTTCATCAAGTGGAATCATATTGCCAACTTAAGTCTATGTGTGTAGAAGACTAATTTTCTCAGGATCAGTCCTTGCCGTCAGTGAATTGTGTATAAAATAGTTTCGCTGAAACCGACAAGCTCATTGAAGTTCCAGTGACTGGAAACCTTCAAGGTGCCTCGGAAAATCGCACCTGTACGCATTGTTTTTGAAGAAACCCCCGCAAAAAACTATATATCACCGGAAAGCTAATAAATTGTACGATGTGAAAAAAGGCTCTAAATATCAACAATTATTAAAAAGATTAAAATACAAATGTGGCCTTGAACTACTGTTAAAAACGATAAAATACTAAAAGTCCGAGCTTTCGCCGCTCAACGGCATCGTCAGGGACAGATAAGATAATATTCCGCGAGGGCCGAATAAGAGGGAAAAACGTGTCACTGTACAAGGTGTGTGATAAAATAAAACAATAAGTTGAACAATTGATGGTAATGAGCGAGTGTCACTGTGAGAGGATCCAGTGTCATTAAAGAGTCATCAGAACAATAGGTCTGCAAATTCGGTACATTCTTCTGGGGAGTTAAGTGTTGGTTTGTTTTTTCTTATGTAAAATGCTTCAAATAGGCGTAGCTTTACTGGGTCGTTTTATAGTACAATGATTTTAACTTCGATGCCTTTGTAATCGAGGGTATCATTCATTTTCTTTTTGTATTTTTTTTATTACCACTTGTTTTTTTTAAATATATATCTTTTAAATCTTGTAGTCACTAGATCAGCCCCGCCTTTCTCGAATTGACAGAAATGCCAGGATGTTACTTCGCATGTTTACTCTCTACAGCCGCACTTTCTGACAGTCTCTTATTTCACTTGTGCGTGTTCGAGCGAGTAATTAGCAGAGAAATTAAAGGACTTTTTTTTTACAGCTTTCTCTGATTTAAACCTGCAACGTAGTATATGGACAACAATGACCGGCTGCTTAGTTTCTTAGGTCCTTCTAAATTTCGTTTAATTACTGGTCTAGCTGTCATTAAAATTCCAAGATCTACCAGATTCTCGTAAGAGCCAGGAAATTTGAATGATGTCATTATATTCAAGAAATTTTCTGCTATCGTTGCGCTTTTGGTGGAAAGTTCCTGTGCGATGTGGAAGTCAACTCATACGTAACAGGGAGGGAACTTTATAACCGCTTTCTTCGCCGGTCTTTGAAGCATTAAAACTACTACGTCGATTTCGTGGACAACGAGGCGGACAACTGAGAAGTTCTTCCCGTTTCCTTACATCGTTTTCTTCATTGAAATTTAAAGTTCCAGCAAATGGAGTCGATTTGCATAAAACCTCTTCTGTCTCATCAAATATTCAAGATCACACCTATGATGCCATCATGGAAACAATTCCTGATACTGTTTCGCCTTATCCTTCTACTTCATCACGCGACAGGTCAACGTTTGAGTCTACTACCATAAATCTATCTTCTATGTCTCGAGGTCAACCTTCTAGCAGTTCTGCCCAGCGTATTTATACCACATCACAGCTCAAGATTGTCCACTTGAATATTCGTTCCCTCCGTAGTCCATCGCACTTAATTGAGCTCGGGGATTGGGCTGCGGCGAATAAAACCGAAGTGATTACCATCTCTGAAACTGGGCTGAATACCGCCGTAACCAACTCTCACCTGAACTCTGAGGTTAGCATCGACGGCTATAAGCTCTACAGACAGGATCGGTTACATAAACGCGGTGGGGGGAGTCTGCGCTTATATTCTCAAAGACATCACAGTCACTGTACTGAAGGACATTTCCCATTTATCTGATAATTATTTCCATCAGTTTTGGCTAAAATTGCAATGCAGGAAATTGCGATCAGTCGTGATTTGCGTATCCTACAGACCGCCTGATTGTCCTGTGTCCTGTTTTGAAGAGTTGTTGAAACCCAGTTATATTCAAGCACTTACCATGAACAAGCCCATTGCAGTCTTAGGAGACCTTAACTGTAACGTCTTAAAGGAGAGCCCAGAGAACAAAGCTTTGTCTAACTTTTTGTCTGAGACTAACCTGAAGCAGATAATTACAACACCAACAAGGATAACAGACACCTGCGAATCTCTGATTGATGTCATTATAGTCTCATCTCCTGACCTCGTCGCACGTGGCGTTATTAGTCGCATCTCCTGACCTCACGCACGTGGCGTTATTAACTCTCCTATTAGTGATCACTTACCTGTATACGTGGAGTTCAAGCTGAAACTACCTAAACCTCCACCATGTTATATTTCAACAAGGAGTCACAAGCGTTATGATCCTGATCTGTTCACCACAGACCTAGCAACCAAGTCAGACCAATTTCTTTCGATTTTTTCAAAGGAAGATGTAAATCACAAACTTGCAACGTTTAATGACACTTTTCTTACCACACTGGACGCTCATGCACCAATTAAGTCCATTAGAATTCGCAGTTGTCCCTGCCCTTACGTAACACCTGAAATTAAGGATCAGATGACCTTTAGAGATCAACACTTTCGTCGTTACCGACAAAGCCGAAACGCAGACGTCTGGAAGGCCTACAAGGAAGCCCGGAGATCAGTAAAACAACTTCTTAAGAATGCCGAGCGTAACTACATCCGCACCGAAGTCCAATCACACAAAGATAACCCTGGATCTCTATAGAAAATAATTAATACTTGTATTCCATCCAAAGAAAAAGAAACTCCGGTCTATAGTAAAAACACTGAGCTAGTTGCTAACGATTTCAATCAATTATTCGCCTCTGTTGGGAGAAACACTGCTCAAACTGCTGCACAGCTGGCCATAGACAACAACATCAATATTTCAGATACAAGCCTATTTTCACCACCAACGACCAGAACCTCATCCGAGGAACTATTTATTTAATTTCACTCCAGTTACCTGTACGCAGGTAGAACGAATTATATCATCTATGCCTTCTAATAAGTCTCTAGGCCCCGACAAAGTCAGCATGCGCATCATCAAAGACTGCCTTCCCGTTATCCTTGGCCCGTTGACAGACATCATCAACTGTTCTTTTGCAACTTCAACATTTCCAAACTCTTGGAAAGTGTATGAGGTCATACCATTAATGATAGACGTAGATCACGAGGAGCCATCAAATAATCGCCCCTTTCTATGCTTGCCGTTGCTTCAAAAATCTGCGAGAAGGTAGCACTCCAACAGTTCAGCAATTATCTACAACGTAACTAGCCTCCCACGCAGTCGTTTTTAGGGGACTCGTATTTCACCTCCTCCCCACAAACGCCTGCTTACCCGAAGACAACATTCCTTTCCCATTGTTTGACTCGCGTGCATCCTAGCCAATCACGATCGAGCAACTTTCCTGTGATGACAAGTAAAATTAATCCTTAGGCGTGCTTCTTTCTCTCGCGAATTTGTAAACGTATCAAAGCGCTGGAGCCGATTTGTTTTTTTAGTAATACGATGTGTTACAAGAGACTAAAGCATATAAGAATTTAGACGCGACCAAGTTAGAAATCTGAAGCATTTATCAGTCGATCAAACAGAGTAAACCGACGTGAAATTATGACACATGGTACAATAACAAAGCTCGATCTCTCATGGTCTTGCATTAAATCAGATTAAATTCGCCCTCGCAGCGACCGGCAAAACGTCCTGGGAGAGCGGTCAGAAATTATCAAACACCGATGGTATAGACTGCGCCAACTAGTAGTTTTTCTTCAGTTCACGAGATGCGGACGGCAAAATTATGCAACTTATTACCTAGCAGCTCGCTCGATCCACTCGATCCACTCCCCCAGGATCTCGCGCGGCCATTTTCTGTCACGCAAAGCGGACTAAGCGCATCACGCACGACGGACTAAGCGAAAGAGGGACTACTCGTAGTCTATTGTTAATATACGTACTTAGCGACCACGCGATAGCATTTTAAACCTCACCCCAGCGCCCCGGGGTTGCATGTGAACGCCAGCTTTTTTTGACCAAGGGTAGGTGAAGTACCTCCCATTCCCGGGGTTCACCACCGCCATGTGAAAAGGCCCGTAGAGAGTGCTCGTAAGTGAATGTATCCAGGAGAAAAAAAGCGAGTGGCCGACGTCGGGAGGTGACTGTTTCTTCACTGTATCAGGTCTATAATCTGATAAATACACTGGCCTTTTGTTTTAGTTAACGCTAATACAAGTCTTTGAAGTTTTACTTACTCAATTATTCTAAGTAATTTGTTCTACTACCTGAGATTGGGAAAAGCTGTTATGAAAATAAAGCTCAAGTTTAGCTCCTATCTCCGTCATTTCGACATGCCACGAGCATGTTGAAGCATGGAAGAGATTACAAGAGCGGTCTGATTACTAGTTTTTCACCTGCATTTGCTCGCGAACCGCAAAAATTAGATTGACCCGTTGATGGAATGTTACTGTCTTAAATCTTGGGATAACAAAGTGTGTTTTAGAGTACAACGTAGGCCATGTTTGATTTGTCGTCATGTTTGAAAGCCGCTTGTCAAATTAAACTTGTCATACATAAAATGGGCCTGTTATCTTTGACCAATCTGATTTGCAGCCGCGTTCGAGGATTGATTCGCGGGCTTGCTTGGAGGCGGCCTTCTCTCACTGGCATGTGAAAGAGTCAAACAAGGTTGCCAGCTTACGTGTTAAGAAAACATCACAGGCCAAGGTTGACGGAAAATTAATGCAATCCTTATAAGAAAATAAAGCTAAAGTTAAAAGAAAGTTCCTTGTTTATAAGGCCATAAGTCTGATGAATGAGCGCAAAATATTTGACGGGGATCGTCTTTAGACAAAAACGGACAATATCTCACGCATTTGTCCGAAATGTTTTTTAAACGTACAAGCGAAATGGTGAAAAGAAATTAATTGCAGCCATCGGCACTGATTTCATTAAACAGAATTCAATAGAAAATTTTTCCTGTTCGCTTTGTGTTGCTTAGTATTAGGTAATAATTGTTATTATTTGTATTCAATATACAAACTAATAAAATATACAAAATTCTTGGCAATGCTGTTTGATTTACAAATTTTTAACTATTTTTTCATATTTGACTGAAAAATCACGCAGTTGAAGATAAAAATCGTTAACCTCTATACTTCCTATATCGCAGGCCAGTTTTCCAGCACAATAATAAACTTTTAAAGGTCAGAAATACTGTACAGTGCCGTGGTAAACCTTTCAACCCAGAGGCAAATGAAAAATCCGTGCGCAAGATTTGCTTAATTCAATGATTATGCGAAAATGTAACTTCTATCTTTATTGGTAACCTGTGGCCAAACATACTCCTGCCTCGCTCGTGAAAACATTCCCGTGGAAAACGCGAAGCGAAGTGATAATTTTTTGAGCGCGGTTTTCAGACAATAAAGATGCCCCTCCGCCAATGCAAAATCGAGCGCGTTGGATTTCAGACAGATCAGAAATGCAAAATGGTTGTTATATTTGAATGAATTATAAACCGCTACATTTCTTAGAGCTAACTCGGTTCTCCAATATTTTGGTAAAACCTGAGATACGTCAGTAAATCAAAAACTCAAAAATGATGGTGGCAAAAAAAAAACAAAAAACAAAAAAAAATTATGATGACACTGAATTTCGGGTGAACATTTTGTTTTGCATTAATTGCGAGAGGTTCGAGCACTTAAATGAAAGCGTAACAGCGTTCCTGACAAGATTGAGACTGTTTTCAAATCGCCGCAGGGAATGTTTCACACAGAAATATTTGCTTTTTTCAGTTATTATGCCAGAAACGAATTTCTGATGGTAGCCAGTGGCCAGGGATACTTTTACTTTACTCCTTAAACTATTCCAGTCCTGGAAACGCGAAGCGAGATGTTAGCTCATTGAGCGCTTCAAGATTTGGCCGACACCTAAAATGACCGACCGACATCGATATCGGCTGCGTTTAATTTGTGAGGCGTGAGAAATTCAAAAGGTTTGGTAGCACTTGAGTAAAATACACCTGCTGTGAATTAATAAAAATGAAGGTTTTATATTGTAAATATAACGACTAACTAATGTTCCGTCACTAGATGTTTTAAGTGTTAAGAACCCACCTGATTTGAGCTCGAGGGAGGGTTATCAATTTGGACAAGAATACGATGGTCAAGCTTAATACAGCAGACAAGATAAAAAATCTCCTAATGTAAACATGCAATCCTTGCGGCGGTATCATACTTTTTCTTTTTCGACAGAAATCACGTAGACTTGCTCAGTTATAACGATCACCGACGTGGCGAAAGTAAATAACGAGTGGTGGAGAGATGAACTTTGACTCGTTCCAGGTCCAACCCTCGTACATCTCGAGGGAGGAAAGAACTGGACCTCAGCAGCGATACCTTTAGATCTGAGCACGACAACGAGATGTCCATAGCTGAGACGGAGGCTGGGCGCCTTGTGAGCTTTAGATAATGTAACGAGTGTTCGTAGAGAGAGAATAGAGCGGTTTTCAATTGAGTGTCGTAAAATCAAAACCAAAGCAATTACTCTGACCAAACACAATAGAAGTAAGCAGTGCATTGAACCAATCAGAATACGAAGCAATTACATGTTGCCGGCGCAAATCCGCGGGTTTTGCCAACCAATCATAGAGAGAAACAATGAAAAACAAACGCAAAGCCAGAATTACTTTCGACACAGAAATGAATACCGCTCTAACTGTAACGAAAGCTAGCCGTTTTCAAACCACTGCTTTACCAGTGGCTTGATCAGTGCTAAGCTCCAAGCACTATTCATTGTTTAACTGAGGCTTTGTTCTTTCAGTGACTGCCTATAGAAAAAAGTGTGGTTCGTTTTTCAGTTTTACCAATTACTCAGGATGATGAATAAACACTACATTATGTAAACCTTACAAGGCGTCCAACTCCCTTCTGAACTGTGAAATCTTGACAATTGTAGGAGATTGAAAACGAGTACGACTTTTCGCTTGCTTTGGATAATCACTTGTGACTTCCATTTTGTTCGTACAATCTCCTTATAATTATCTGCTTTTAGGCAATAAGTAAAGCCCAGCTGTGGTTTTGAGGAGGTTGCATGAGTGGCTTTATATTTGAGAAATGAATGGTAAACGGCATCAATTCGAGCAATAAGTAATTAATTTATTAATAATGTTCGATTGGTTATCGCTTTAAGCTTGAATTAGTGATGTTTCTATCAGGATATGCCCTTGCTATGGTAAAGCACTGTGTCGAAAAATTTCCATAACGTGTTCACAAATCTGCCTCATACCACTATCATCATAACAAATGAGTGCTCGTTCTCTAGCCGTTAAACTACACAAGCTGGAAAGTTCTCGAAACCGGTGTGAGTCACCTGAAACAATAGACCATATTTTCTCTTCGTTTACCAGCGTCATAACTAATATCATGTGGGATGTTGGGAGAACACGAAAAATGCTAGTAAATCAAAAGCCGAAGGAGCGTGACTTATTATGCTGCTAATTAAAGTCTAGTGCA
Organism: Pachyseris speciosa; assembly: GCA_016490735.1. Taxonomy (NCBI): domain Eukaryota; kingdom Metazoa; phylum Cnidaria; class Anthozoa; order Scleractinia; family Pachyseridae; genus Pachyseris; species Pachyseris speciosa. The sequence goes on from JAEMWC010001445.1 coordinate 147,216, forward strand.
GTGCTTATCGCGATAGCTTGTCCAGGCGGTGGGAATTAAAATTTATTTCACGACCAAATTGCTTATTCTCATCACACTCATGATGAGCGGGAAAACCAACCATCAATTTCACGTACAAGCTTGTTAGCCCAGTTGGTAGAGCACTACACCGGTATCGCAGAGGTCGTGGGTTCGATTCTCGTACAAGCTGTTTATTTTTTTTCAGGCTTTATTTCCACTACTGCTTAAGTAGTGTTCATAGCTGCGATGATTATTCAAATATTCAATTTCACGGTAAGTTACACAATTCCTCTAACAAAACCCAAAAGCGATCCAAGAACAAGAAATAAGCATTTTGGTTGTATTTTTTTCCAGAAATTTTAAGAATTCGTCTCCCCAGTTTTGTATGAGTGAAATTAAGCTATGTTAGGTATGAGTTCCTGCGCGCTCAACACTCCGCTATAACTGTAACTCGTCCCTGTATTATGACAGGAGCGTACAACTCCCATACTAAGCCTACGTCACGGCATTTTTACAGACCGATCTATTTTTAGATTATCTTTTCCTGCGAAAAAGGGCAACGAGGATGGCAACGGCCACGAGAGCGCCACATAACAATAGGTTTAATGAGCGAAACACAAAGGCTCTGCACGTGCAGACACTTGTGGCACGTGCAGCGACTTGTGATTGGTCATCGGTGCTCCTGCGGGAGTCTGATATTGGCGGGAAATTCAATCTAAAAATAAATTGGTCTGTGAAAACGCCGTGACAGAAATATAGGGCAGTTGTACGCTCCTAGTGACGTGCTCCTGATTATGATTACGCATATTGTTAAAAAAAATCGGCTCTTGATTGCAACTTGATTGGTTTAGCGCTATGCAGTATGTGTCGTTGTACCATGTCTGAGAAATATTGACCATATAAATAAATCGTTTTCTTGTCGTTCTTGAAACAAAAAAAAAAAAAAAAGAAATCACAGCGAAAATCGATCAAACATTTCTTGTTAGTTTTTGAGGACACGATTATTTCACTTGGGCTTTGTGAATATGACATCATGGTAACCTACTCGGTGCTTCAATAACGCGGTTTTTCCACTTTAACTAGCGCTCGCGAAATAATTGTTGATTATACTCGTATTAGATTCTGAAAGATATGAACCGTTTGCCTACTTATCTTCTTTCCCTAAAATCACCTTATTGTTACATTTAATAATTACCTACTGGTTTAGGGGAGCAGGGTTGGCGCAGTGGTGAGAGCACTCACCTTCCACCAATGTGTCCCGGGTTCGATTTCCCGACTCGGCGTCATAAGTGGGCTGAGTTTGTTGGTTCTCTACTCTGCTCCGAGAGGTTTTTCTCCGGGTACTCCGGTTTTCCCCTCTCGCCAAAAACCAACATTTGATTTGATTTGATTTAGCATTGATTTGATTTAGTCTCCCCAATTAGTATAGCATCTGTGCTCAGCTAGAGACTTTAATAAAGTTATTATTATTATATTATTTATTATATTACTGGATGTCCTTCTCAGAAGGCGGTCAAGATAAAATTGAAAGTAAGCTATGGTCTGAAGTGGTATTATTTGCAGTTTTATTATCAATGCTTATTGTATACCTTTAGAGTGTTCAAGAAACCAGTTGGTTAGTTTCTGAGATCTAGTGAGGTTCGCATTTTAGGCACCACAGTGGACGGACGGTTTTAATCAAAAAATGTATTAAGTTCCCGAATATATCACTATAGGCACTTTTAATATATACGTTTAATATGGCGATGATCATACAACATTGTGGATTTGGATGATTTTTATTAAAGGTTTTTTTTTTTTCACTTCAACAATTTGGTTTTCAGACTTTTGAATTCTCCGAAGACAATCCGTTGGGAACTTCAATGTTGGGGAAGTACTTTGGCCATAATGTCCCTCAACGACTTTGCTATATTTAACAGAAACAAGCCATTTTGATTGTTATGCAAATATCAGATCATCTTGAAAACAAAGAGAGAATAAATAATTGATATTTATTTATTCCAGTAATTTGGAAATTCTGAATCCCCCGCGTCTGTCCTCATAATTGAACACGAAATGCATGTTGTCGTGTTGCATTAACTCTAAGAAGTTAAGCGTTTGAACTAACCAAGTTACGTCGCAAACTTTGTCGCCGTTAGGATACTGTGGAACTATCTAACAGAGCGAGGAGGATTCTATATTTTGGTCTAAGGGGACCATAATACAAGATCTACAGATCGAACTGTAAGTACGAAATTATGTCGCGAAAACGTTTGCATCAAATGTATAAATTGAATTAACAAATAATGCATTGCTTCTTGCAATTTATTTTTTGTATCACTTTTGCACTCTATTTCTGTATTGATTTCCTTGCTTTCCCTGTTTCAGCGGTCCAAGATGGATAGAAGCTTTTTTATCCAGTACATATTTCTAATATCATGCTTGCAGAAGGTGTATACGCTAAATAGAATATTTATTTGCGGTAAGTCGATGTCGGGATGTAGACACAGCAATTTTAGCTGGAAATACAAACTGGGAAACTTGCAAAAGACACATCCATTACTACTACTTAACACTGTATTTTCATCAAATATATATTAGAGACAATTTACACAACCTGCGTATAGCATCAGCTAATCTTCGCGGGTATTAGTAATAAATAAACACTTAACATTATAAGCGTCCTCCAGATTGCTACAGTTAATATACACATGAAGACATTAATTCAAATCGTCGCAGTCTTTCGGCTTCAGGAATTCATCTCTTATGGGTAGGTTCCCATCCGATTCGATCAACAAATCTTAAACATCCTGTTCAGTTTCAAAACACTAAGCATTCCAAGACACCTGCAATGATTATATTCAAGTTATTGCAGTCACCCAAAAGTGAATCCTGCTTTATCTTTGCAGGTGTCATTGGGGCTAAGAACGCAGAGTATGAGGCTATGAATACCGCTCTCAACAGCATTTCCCACGGGAACAACGTTTCAATAATCTTGCAACAGATTAACTTATCCGAAAAGATAGACCAGTTCAATCAAGGTAAGATATGAAACATACTAGCTCACTTCAGATTAATTCAACTTACTATATAAATAATTTATTGTGCGTTTCTTGACTTGATATAGTTTACCATTGCCGCAAATCACCCGATAAACGGAAGCCAGAACGCAAGCAGCCAAGAAATGTTTAAATTTTGATTTATTGTTTCTATCACTCACTGTTGATTTTTTAAAGGTAATCACATGATTCCAAGAGTAATTTCGACTGAATGAGTAGGTAAAAATTTCAAAGGCTAAAAAATTGCAAGTGCCCGCAGGGCAAGTGTAATTTGTGGTTTTCGAAAATGCCCGAAGTGCTAATTTAGTCCAAAAGGCTCGAGAAAATCATGCCAAATATTTTTTATGCACATTACTGATAAGTAACTTATCAATAATGCATTTCCATGGAGCTTTCGTTTATTTCGTGTCTGTTTCTTTGCGCACTGTTGCGTTATAGCGGAGCTCCGGCGGGCCGGAGGGCCGCCAAGCGGAGCACCATACCTATAGAAACCCGTCAACTGCTTTTCTCATGGTAAAATTGGCTAGCGGTATTGCTCGTGGGCGCGTACGTACGACGACGGAGTCGCCCAATAATTAATAATATCCTAATAATAATCATAATAATCCAACATGGCGGCTATACTCCACCTGGCCCAGCTGGCCAGCTACTTTACAGCGTACGTCTTTGATACTGGACATCCATCTTATAGCCAATTGACACCTGTCAAAACAAGGTATCCGCTGACCAGTGTCACGTGACCATATCGCGGGCTCAAGTTAAGAGCTCATCGAGGTCGGCTGTTTTTTTTTGAAGTTGACCGCTGACCAGGTACTTGCTTTCGATTGGATCGCAGGCTCAAGCCAGGTGTGGGACACCCAAACCAAATCGAGGCTTTTAAATTTTTCGCGCGCTTTCTGCGGCTGGTAATTTCACATTCAGTTGGTTTCTTTATTTTGAGCAAAACAACTTCATCTTCTTCGATCGAAGTTTGTCTTTCGCATTAAAATCAAGAACTTTTCAAAAGATACTCCGGAAGGTGAATTTTCAAGTGATGAAAGGAAGGACGAAAGATTTTTCTCAGGAAAACTTGGATCGATTGTGCGGTTGAAAACAGTATAATTCAACGCGTCAAGGGCTTTCACTTCACCATGGCATCTTGCATCTCACCAAGAAAAGTCACTTAACAGTTCACCGGTATTAATGGGAGGAATGAGTAGCTCAAACTCTGTGGAAGAAGCTCTTTCTTTGGACAAACCGTTTGCTATTTTTGCGGATGCTTGTTTTTACTTTACTGAAGCTTACGTATTTTCAAGTGGTAGAAACCTCTACAACACAGCGCAGGACAGTGAGGTAAATTAAATAAATAGAAGCTTAACATTAATTTTGGTTTAATCGCTGTTACTTTTGTTCAGGAATGAAACTTGTCTTTTTCTCTCGAATGGATATAAATAACAATCATCTAACTCGTTTTTGACGCAAAGAAGTAGTTGAATTGTTATTTGTTTTGTTACGTTGTTTTCTTTGCAAGCGAGCGAGTGTTTTTACTCGGCTTGGCTGACTGTTTTTCGATCTTGGTACCTCAACAGAGTTAAGAAACTTTTGTCCTTATCTTAATAACACGTAATCACAATGAGTCCTCGTAAAATTAAGCATTAAAGGCGGAAACTCAAGCTCGAGAAAAAAAAGAGTCGATTAAATGCATGTGCATGTGCACGTCTCAAAATCTGACATACGGTTGTCAAAATGCTGTCAGAAATGTCAAAGACCAGCGCGCTTCACTCGTCATTTGAAAAACGTTTTAATCTTCGTCGGATGTGGCCTGTAAACAACAGTATTTAGTTTCGCCGTCTATAAACATGCTGTCTTAATTTGTTTGAACCGGTAAGAATCAACGTTTGGATGTTAAAAACACCGAAATGGGTTGACTGGCTGGGCTGGCTTTGATAATTTTTATAGTGAACGGGTCTGCGAGAGAAATGCTGGTGTGGTTTGGCAAGCGCTTTCTTCGTTAACTTGATGACGCTTTGCCACTGAGAATCATTAATTGCAGAAGGTTCTTCGGAAGACATGGGAAGTACCAGCAAAACTATCAAAGCTCTTTAGCGTTTTGTGTCAGCCAAGGAAACATTTTGTGGGAAATGGCGCTATTATTCAGCTCTGTCGCGTTCCGAGTGATTGCTGCCTCAATGATTCCTGTTGACTGCTCTAAACGATCAGGTGTGGACCACATTTTTGTCTTTTCTACGGACATTTATGTCAAAATTGCTAAGCAATTTTTGTTACTTGTCTAATTTCTTCACCTTCTCCAAGAATCTTCGAAGAAATATTATTCGTATTGTGCTTTGTTTTCTTGTTTGTTGTTCTGTTGTTTTTTAACCGCGGTCAATTCCTGTTGACTGCTCTTAACGATAGTTTTTACCCTTTATTGTCTTTTCTACGGGCATTTATGTCAAAATAAATATCGATTTTTTTTAGATTAATCAGTACAAGCTATTTGTTATTACAAGCTAGTCTTGTTTAATTTCTCCACCTTCTCCTTCTTCGAGCAAAACACTCGCATCGTACTTTGTTCGCTTTTTTTATCCGCTTTGAATTCCGTTACGCTTTCATCTGAAAGTATTTAGGACTCACGAATGTCTGTCTTTTTTTTGCAAACGTTTGCTATCGAAAACTCTTCGTTTTCTCTGCTGCTGCTCAATTGTTTTGGACACAAATTAAACTGGCCCAAATAAAGCCATGCGAAGTTGCTCGGTGAGAGTGTGCACGGTTCCGGGTAACACTAAGTTGTGGAACGGCAGACCGCGGAACCTGCGGAACCGCCGGAACCTGCGGAACCTATATTTTTTGTCATAAAATTTAAAAAAATAAATAAAAATAGTAATAATAAAAATGTCTACGAGTGGTTTAGTTCTTAAAAACAACAGAGAAAGAAAAAAAAAGAAAATAAAGATAAAAAGGGAGAAGGCAAACAAAAAAGATAGCGTACAACAAGGGGTATTTTTTGTCGGTCACCCATCCAAGTTCTAACCCGGCCGGATGGGGCTTAACTTCGGATACTATGTTTGTTTGTTTTTATTTATTTATTCTATTATTTATTTATTTAACCTAACTTGTTAATTTTCTCTAGGCTTGACATTGCCACATCACTTTTGGACATAAATAGCTGAAGATGCTGTCAACAATTCACATGCCATGTGCGTGACTTGAAGCAAAGCCCAAGTTCCCTACCTTTCCTTGGTTAGATCAATCACTTCAGGCTTGGAGTTCTTCATCCTGTTTCAAGCAAGGTCACAGGCATTCAGTCTATTTGTGAAATGCAACCGATGTTACTCAGCAAACGACTGTTGTACTTACCCAGCATTGAGATGGAAGCGCCATTCGGCCATTTTGGTGGCACTACAGTACAACGTGACTATGATACCGGAAATAAGAAATTGACCGGAAACTTAACGGAACACTTGTTGCTAATGTTTGTTTGTGTGAATTTTAGAATTTCTAGTAATTTCTCGCTTATCATTTCGCTTTTTTCAACTGACACGAACCATTTATACTTTGTATTGTCTGCGTGTGATACCACAAGGAAAGCGTGCTCGTCGTCCTATCGCCGAAGTTAAGCCCAATCCGGCCGGGTCAGAACTTGGATGGGTGACCGACCAAAAATACCCCTTGTTGTACGCTATCTTTTTTGTTTGCCTTCTCCCTTTTTATTTTTCTTTTCTTTTTTTTTCTTTCTCTGTTGTTTTTAAGAACTAAACCACTCGTAGACATTTTTATTATTACTATTTTTATTTTTATTTTTTTTATTTTATTACAAAAAATATAGGTTCCGCAGGTTCCGCGGTCTGCAGTTCCGCACATTAGTGTTACCCCACGGTTCCGATTCTAGGCTTGGCCTGGCTAAATATATATATATATATATGGTCTTCAGCTTTTCTTTTTATAATCGCTACATACCAGACTGGAATGGTGTTCCATCGAACATCATACATGCACCTTCTTTAAGCAGTTTTAAGTCCTATCTAGTACATTATTTGTGTCAATTTTAAATCAGATGTAGCTTGTGAGTGACAAGTGTGTAATTTAATTAGGTTAGCTTTGGATTGTATTTCAATTTTACTTCTTAATTTTTAGTCTCAATCTCAAATCAGGGGTGACTTGTAAGAGACAAGTACTCGATTTAATTTGATTAGGTTAGCTTTGGGCCACGTTTAAATTTCACCTCTTAGTGTTTAGAATTTGTAATACAGTAATAGCCCACTTTTTTTTTGTATCAACTTAGATGTATTCGCATGAAAAGAAATTATTAAACTTAAAATTAAACTTCAAGTAAGCTCTTTCTCATCAATGTACTTCCTTCTCCTACATGCAGTCTTTCAATTAATTTTATTCATAGCTGGTCACATCAATCTTGTGGGAGGTTTGAATGACATTTGGCATTAATGTTTAATGGGATTTTTGATGTTTGATGAAGTATGTTGTGCAATTTCAAATGTACATGGAGAAATGTGAGACTAGTCCTTACCTTTCTTGCAAAATAGAAAATCAAGTTAAGATGGCTAACACGGATTTCCAGCAGTTTTGCTTTGGTGAATCATTACCTTAAATCCTCATACTACATTGTTAATTACCTTGATAGTGATATCAACCAAATGCCCAATATTTTATTATCAAATCTGATCCACATGCAGATCTGGACTGGAGGGTCCAAATCCACTGTGCCAGTGGCTCAGATCACCCTTCCATACTATCTTTTACAGCTTTGGGTCTGTAGCTTGAGTGAGGTCAGATGGGTGATATGACAAGCAGACTATATGTAAATGCCAGTAGAAAAAGAATGCTTTTGGAGCTCCGCTTTTAGGCTTGGCTAAATATATATATTAGATTTCCTCAAGAACTTTGTTGATTGCGGGAGCAGGGTTGGCGCAGTGGTGAGAGCGCTCGCCTTCCACCAATGTGTCCCGGGTCCGATTCCCGGAATCAGCGTCATAAGTGGGCTGAGTTTGTTGGTTCTCTACTCTCATGTACTCTGCTCCGAGAGGTTTTTCTCCGGGTACTCCGGTTTTCCCCTCTCCCCAAATACCAACATTTGATTTGATTTGATTTAGCGTTGATTTGATTTAGTCTCCCCAATTAGTAGAGCATCTGTGCTCAGCTAAAAAGATTTGAGACTTAAACACAGTTGTTGTTGTTATTATTATTATTATTATTATTATTATTATTATTATTATTGCTTCCAATTCTTGATACTTTTTAGCAAGGGTCCTGGCCGTATTTTGCTGGCCAGGACCACTAAACTTTTACCCAGATTTTTGTGCTTTGCTCAGTGGTTTTGGTTTTTTGAATTTTCTTTTAAACTTTCAACTATAATGCTGTTACTCTCTTGAAATCAATCGTATTTCAACGGTATACCAATAGATATCGATTTTCAGAAGTATTGCCGGAACACCTCTATCGGCTTTTCGAAGTAATGTCCAAGGAGCAACAATCGAGCCGATGAACGGAATGAAAAAGGTAAAGTAAAGTAACTTTATTTCAGCTCGGATAGAACGAATAAACGGCAAAACGAACGTCCGATCAAACAGCCGAACGGCGAAAGAAATTGTAATCAATATTTCGTCACAAGCGCAGCTTCTATTACGTTCATCCAATTCACGATATGTGGAAAAAATATATGAGCCGTTCAACCCTAGATATTTTCCAAGTGTGCGCAGGAATTGACCACGGAAACTTTTGACGCCAATATAGCTGCATTCGCGAAGCAATTTTCAGTGTTGGAAATAATTTTCTAACGAAAACAACGCAATCTAAAATTAAATTATTTTTAGGCGGCGCCATCGCGTCTAGCCACAATGTGACTGAAACTTGTTTATTTTAATATCCAAAAGCATGGCATCAATGGTTGCTTAAGAAAACGACGGCAAATGTTGCATTTCCCACCGGCAGTAAAAAGCATAATTTGCATTTGTCAAATTTCGGTTGCGTTCGACAGCTTTGTGTAACAATTTTCTCGAAATACTGCAGTGTTTGGCTGGCTTCGTTTTGGCGAAATCGTCCTTTTGTCTGATATTTATCCGACCATACGGACAAGACAGAAACCTGTTCAGCTTTCAAAACGAGCACAATTTTTTTTAACTCCCACGAAATCTCCCTGCCTCGATAATTCGTTGAAACGCGAATATGTAAGTTAAATTGTCTTAAGCTCATGAAGAAAAAAAGTGATGCTCAAAAGAGCTGGACGTTTAAACGCATTAAAAAGTTGTTTAAACACTTCCAGAAGAGTTTTGACGCGTTTAAACTAGTTAACACGCCATTTTCTCGAGTCACCTTGGCTTGATCTCCCTTATCGCAAATAAGGCCACATATCCACGACCTGATTTGTTTTCGTTCTTGAAGTGTAATAGAGTTCATTTTGTTGTCATTGCCATATTGCCATTCCGATTGCCGTTAGAACTGTCACTGTCACCGCTACTGTCACTGTCAATGCCACTGTCACTGTCAACGCTTCTGTCACTGTCACCGCTTCTGTCACTGGTCCTGCCATTGCCATTGCCATTGCCTTAGCTATTTTCACTGTCCCTGCTACTGCTATTGCTGTAGTCACGGCCATCGTTTTAGTGCTCGTTTGTCATTGTTGTGTTGTTGTCATTTTATTTATTTGCTTCCAGCTTCCTTATTTCTTCAACGAAACGTCATCGTACTCATCGAAGGAAGCCACACCAAGATATCCGCATGCGCACTCTCCACAGTAACCGGTATCCCTCTTATCCGTCTCCACGGAAACAACAAGCCTAACGATCAATGTGAGCACGCAGTGGAAATGTCAGCGGGATATAAATACTACGCGCATGCTACACTTGACATTCTTAAGACACTGACGTTGAAAAAGATAGCCCTGGTGTTTGAAGGTAAATCGTCTAAGTGAATTCCTAGTTGTAGGTATTAATTATTACAATCAGTAGTTTGGCAGCTATCACTTGAAACAAATACCTTTTTCCAACCCACTTGGTAAACCATTGCTTTGAATTTGTCTCAGAATATCAGTGGTTTTGAGAAGCTATGTCAAAAATTAGAAAGAGTGTTCCATCTTACGTGTCTGGATATTCGATGAAACAATCTTTCTCGTCACGTGTCTAAATAGTACATTGTACTTCAAATGCCCTGACTGCCTACTCAAACCTCGGGTGGCTATTCCATTGTCCTTTATGTGTTTCTTGCTCAAGCCTCTTCACTTCTGCGAACAAGTGTTTAATATCATCAAGTGATTTCCCCGAACTACGTCACTCATGATAGGATTGATCCAAGTTGAATGCTTTGAGATGCCAAAGTATTTACTGCTTAAATACCTAATATCAGGTAATGAAAAACAAAGCAAACAAACATTGCGATGTCAAGTTCTTGCCTAGCTGTTAGCTAGTTCAAATCTCAAATGCCTAGCTCATGTTCTATATTCTGAACAATTATTTTCCGATCTACTTTCAAGGAACTCGCCTGCACGAAGCTGGATATTTCTACGTAACATCGCAGCTTGCAAACCTCACTGTGAACTTATTTGAAGTCTCCGAGAAGGATGAGCGTGAAGACATCACAGCACTCATACAGAGAACCATGGATGGAATTGAAAGCCTTTCGCCTGAAGTTATTCTACTTTATACCAACAAGGAAAACACTGAAATGATTCTGCAACAAGTAAACTGATTTTTTTTTCAATCTGTTTGTATTTTTTTAAGGGTTGGTTTCTTGAATGGAGACATTAAACTAATTCAATTGGGCGTATGTACGTTACGTCATCAGCGCCATGCTGGTGTACCGTGAACAAAAGATTTCTCGTTAGCTTCTTTTGTTATTGTCCACCAACATGGCCGCCAACCCGTTGTCATTGGAATCTTTGGAGACTGGTTGCATACCCTCTATTGGTTATCGGTGACTGCACAACGCGAATGGCATATTCTTAAGAGTTGACACAAGAGTCTATACAGCTAGGACTTGGCCAAAAGAATAGAGACTTACGAAAAAACCCAACTTACGCTCCAGCAAGGGTATTGACCCCATGCAAAAATGGCTGCCTTTAAATTGCCCTTTTGTTCGTATTCAAAATAACCTCACCCACCTCGTTCGGCATAACAAATTCTTTAGAATTTTGATCTTGAGAACGAGGTTAGTGAGGCTATTTTGAATACGAACAAAGGAGTAATTTATAGGGAGCCAGTTTGCATAGGGTCTATAAAGCTTCAGAGATCGATGATCACCAATACGTTTCCGGCAAGATGAAGCTGATAATTTATCCAACAGACTCCCCTTTCCTTAAGAAACTGCATGGAGCCAATTTTATTTTTCAAGGAGACAAATAAATTGCTACAAGATAAAGCCAGGTCCAGACTGTAAAAATTTATTATGATTTAGCCTTTTGGAACTCATATCTCTGTTTTCATTTTAATATAGCTTTCCCAAAGTTTGTTTTAATTGTAATTAACTTTAGTTAGATATTAATGGATTACTATTATTATTATTATTATTATTATTCAACGATTGTACCGTAAAGGATAATAATAATAATAATGATAAAATAACAAAGCAAACTCTTTATTAATAACAATAATAATAGTAATAATAATAGTTATAATCATCAACATAATGAATAGGGGAAAACTGTTTCTGAAGGGTCGATTTGCCTTCACTTTAGCGCGTACAATTTTTACCGTCTAAATTGGATAGCCCAATAACATTACGCATCTTTTATTTTCTTATCTTTTAACAGAAACCTTGTCAACAACGAAAAAGCTACAAATGGATACTTCAAGGACAGGTTGTCTACCAAATAGTTATTGTTGTGTGAGCTAATTGGGTCTTTTTGTTGTTCGTTGTAACATTCTTGTCTCTTGAGCCCTCAGGCGTGAGGCATGAAAAAAACGTAAACATCCCATATCAGCTGACCAATTAATCAATACGGCATGATTATAGAAAAAAAAAGACAAAAGATACGGTAAATTAAAGATGAACTCACTTTGTTGCTCCATTTTCTAGGTGCCATTGAACTTAAGCTTCACGCTAACAACGTGGTATTTGGTATGCAGCTGCCACAAACGAAGAACTCAGTTACATTTAATCATAGCGTGACGGAATAACTCAGGTAGTGTTATCGTCTCTTCAACGTGTGCGAACTTTATTCAATATTGTTCCTCTTTACTGATTTTCCACATAACTTTCGGGATGCCTAGTCGTTCGCAACGAGGTTTGTCATTGACCCAGGAAAGAACAAAATTCCCCAGCCCTAATAACATGAAAGGACCAGGAATTAGTGAGCCTACGACCTATGGGAACTATGACCATGAAACAACGCAGAAACAAACGAGCTTCGTTTCCTCCGTAGTTTGATATTCACTCCAAATCAAGTGTCTTTTAAAATGTATTCTTCGATTCATTTTAGTATAAGGTAAATCCCGTGTGAACGATATGCACAAACCATGCGTTGATAATCTATGGCCAGCCTTAAATGCAAACAAATAAAGTTTAAAAGAGCAATGTAATGAGTTTTACTTATACGAGCTGAGCGCATGAGATCAGGTTTTGCCTCCGTATTTCGTTTCCGGTAACACTGTGTAATGCAAATTTATGCTTGCACATTACATGCAAATTTATGCGCATGAGTATAGGCTACTTTAATTCTCGCGTTAATATTACTTCGAAAATCTCACAGACATATTACAAGCAAAGAAAATCCAGCTTTGTTGAAAGTACTTTTTCGGTTTTCAAAATATAATAATAATAAACGAAAACGAAAACGAAACAAGTAAATTATCTAAATCCTCCTCGCAGAAACTTCCAAAATGTGAAGAAGTGGCCGCCATTTTGTTGATAACCGCTACTCACTAACTATCACAGAATAGATAGTGAGTAGCGTAGCCAATCAGAGAACGGCATTCGTGATAGAACGCTAGTAGATTTATACTAAATACGGATAGGGAAGTCTCAGCGAACAAGCCCGATATAGTGATCAAGGACCATGCCAAATTGTGTTGCAAACTTATAGATGTATCAATACCGACCGAAACACCTCAACGAAAGTTATTGAAAAGCTTTCAAAATGCAAAGATCTTGAGATTGAAACCACGAGAATGTGGGGAATGAGGACAGAGACTGTGCCGGTTATTGTTGGTGCGCTGGGACTTATTAAAGAGGGAATGGACCAGAATTTAGGAAAGATCCCCGGAACCAGCAACATTAAC
>JAEMWC010001446.1:0-5000 GCA_016490735.1 Pachyseris speciosa
TGTAGCTTCAATTAAGCTACAACAGTAGAATGATGCTGCTGTAGACAATCAGGTATCCTGTTTTCACTTTTAAATAGTAGCATTATTCTAGTGATATCATTGTTAAATATAGAGCCTAAAGATACTACAGTAATCATTAAATGACTAACATTATAGACTATTCTATACAATCTACTTAAACCTCTCAATATTTAGCTTTTGCATGCTGTTGAGTCTCCAAAACAGAGAATTACTGACAGTAATTATATTTTTGTCGAATTGCAAAGAAAAATTCAGGACCTTTTTAAAGCAGTTCCTAATATTAATCTCTAAGAACAAACTAGAAATTGTCCAATTGCAGATCACAATATTCCTTTTGGTCACTAAGCAAAGAAAACCCTACATGTACGATGTATAAAAGTGCAGCAGAAACGTAACCATTTGGCAGTGGAAGGCAAATACTGCAGAAATCTAATGAGAAGGTCAGTTTAACTCAATGAAAGTAACTTAAATGTTTTAGCAGTACCTGACAGAATCTCTCCAATGACTTGTAACACTGCAATTACCTTACTGTTTCAGCTTTTTGACAGTTGTTCAATTTGTAAGTCAGCAAAACCAATAAAAAATGACCCTTATTAGGCTTCACTGAAGACTTACATATACAGTACCGCTCAGAGATAAGCGGCCAACCCAAACGTAAAACGTGCACGTTTTTTGCGTTAATGCGGTTCAAAAAGTGCGTTAGAAAACGCATTTCTTCTGCGCGTTTTATCTATTGTCATTCACTGCAGTAAATTTTCTTTGTGTGGCATTGTTTTGAAAGAATATGACTCGTTGTCTCGCAAATGCCGCTGACAAGTCATGCAGATTGAAATTTGCATGATGTTCTAAACATTGGAACGAAGCGCATCATATTACAAAAACTTCCAGGAGCTTGAGTTGTCAACAGTCTAAATTGCTACTTCCTCTGGGTAATGTACATGTACACACCAGCTGGGAAACAACCCTTGTAAAGTCATTCGAAACAATTAATATTAATCGTAATGACTTTGTATAGACATGTTTAAATTATTTTTGTTTCACTTTTCACTTGTCTCGACTCCATCTTTCTACCAAAATTAATACATTCCGACCAAATGGGTTTTGTCAAGAATAGATATATCGGTCAGAATATAAGACTCTTAAGTTATCTAATTCAATAACCAGAGCTTAAAAAAATCTCATTAATCTTCCTTTTTGTGGACTCTGAAAAAGCTTTTAACTCTATAGAGAGAAGCTATAACGAAATCTTTTCAACTTTGAACCTTTGATAAGAAATTGGTTTTCCGTTCTCTATTCTCTGGTTTTCCATTCTCTATATTATGAACGCCGGCTTTATGACAAATAATTATTTTGAAGTTTTGAGAGGCATACATCAGGAGTGCCCTGCCTAAGCCCAGCTTCCCTGTTTATCCTAGCGGTGGAGCGACTGGCTTTAAAAATCAGACAAGATCCAAACTGTAGAGGTACAGTCATGTATTCATCTCCCTAACTCTCAAGACTGAGGCTTAAATGATGACTCTATGCTCATACTTGAGGCCCTGTTGGGGACGGGGGGCGGGGGGGGGGGGAGGGGAGGGGGTCTTTATGTCCCCCGTCTGAATTTCAAACCTTTACGTGTCGCAATTTCGGATGGACTGCATGTTCCTGTCAATTTTATAAACTTGGTAAAATCTCCACGGCTTGCTTGGATTGGTAGACTACTAAGTAATTTGGGTGATGCCTGGAAGGCCATACCAAATTATTACTTTGAGAAATATGGAGGCCTACATTCTCTTCTCAAATGTAACCATAATGTTTCAGCAAGTTCAGATAAAAACATGAGCAAAACTTCACCATCTACTTTTTTTCCTTGTTCAGGCAGCCTAGTGTAATAAAAAAAAAACATATCAGCCAACAAAATGGGAAAAGAATGTCTTGGATTAAATTTAAGCACACTGGTCGATGAAGATGATAGCCTGCATAACAGGTGCTTATTTAGCCCAGCGCCTGAAGCGGGAGAGATGGAGTGCGAGACAATTAAAGGGGAAGAGAAAAATAAGCACCTGTCGCCAGTTTATTGTTAATGCCCTTCCGCCCCCTGAAACAACCACAAAATTCGACTGACAGTTACAGTAGTTTTGAATTGACCAATGAAAAAGCGTTCAATCAATTGCGGGAAACTTATCAGTAGATTTCTTGTACATTTAGTTGTCCGAGGAGAACTAAGAGCAGATTTCTGCGATTTTTGCAAGCATTCCCGGCAGACACATTTAGCCTACTTCTACGAGAGGCAGAAAGCAATTACAAGAGTGTATTGTTGATGATAATGAATTTGATGGAAACAGAAGTGCTTGTACATGAGGTGTTTTAATTTAAGGGTAAAAATTTCAATGGAGTGTGGAAAGTTTGATAATTCAAAGAATTTGCTAAACAACAGCACTGATTGCTGAGTTTACTCTGCTTTTCTTTCACTCCGCCTTACAAGGTGCCATAAAGAATGCTGTGGATAGGATATCGGCCAAGGCGGTCGATCATAAACCGCTGTGAAGTACAACAAAATAGCGCTTGGTGTTGCCTCCTGTCTTTCAACGAGAGTGAAGTCGTCGGCGTATTTAACGTATAGAAACAGTGATCCTTCAGCATGGTGGTTGTAAGGCGCATGACATTTCTTTCAACTCTTGGACTTGCTCTATAGTTATTGCCAATGAGCAAATGGCATGACCTGTCTTGCACTTCACTAGCTCGAAGATTTTTGAGTAAAACTGGTAAATTAAACTTTTACCAAACCCAGTAGGCAACCAAGCCAACACATCTCTCCTTTCTACCAACACCACAATACATCTTTTCTTTTCGTTCTTGAGATTTTCGACGGGAAGAAATCAAGCGCAAGCTTGATAGCTTCATCGAAAACTCACAGTACACCATGCACCATGTTTGTTATTTGTGGTGTACATCTTTTCTCACATTAGTATCACATGGTATGAATTGACCAATCAGTGTTTTCCGATCACCAGACAATTGGTTGGAAGAGGTAACTGAACAAAAGAGTGGCGACAGGCAGTTATTTTCCTCTTTCTGTCGTCTCGTGTTCCGTGCTCGCATCTCACGCTTCCATCTTCCAGCTCGGCATTCGGCTAAATAAGCGCCTCTTATGCAGGCTATGAAGATGATTGACCTATGTTTACTGCAGTGTGACATTAGAGTTTTAGCCCCTGCAGATGGAAACAAGAACAGCAATTAATGCCAGAGGTCAGTACAACTGGTGTCGGGGACTTTGCATTTCTGAGAATTCGGGAAGGAAAACACTTTGAAGAACCCAAAAAATTATTAACTGGTCCATAGTAACTTTCCAATGTACATGTACTGTAAATAGTTTTGATTCAAAGTCTTATATATTCATTTGCATTTTTTGTTGTTATCAATGTTATCCTTAGACAAGTAGAAAAAACAGTACAGAAGTAAACTCAAAATGACAGGTTGCTGTTTAAATAGTTTGCCCAGGTTTTGCCATACAGTTTTTAGGCAATGTACAATGTGTAAGTTATAAAAAGACAGTGGTTCATGTTTGGATGTGCATAAATTATTGAGTAACAAATGGCACTTGGAAAGTTTGGAGAGCACTCAAAGAGGTAGAGCTGCTCTCGCCAAAGTCTTGTGCTTCCCTCATGCTCTCCAAACATTCTATGTGTACGATAACTTGATATACTGTATGCAAACTAAAGCATGAACAAATAATTATTGTTAAATGTAGTCTTACATGCTTCAAACATCAGCCCGATGATGAATGAATTTTTCTTAGAGAATTGCTCCTTGATATTGGAACATTGCTTGCTGTACAAATACTATCACTGGATACAAGAAATTTTTATGCACACAATAAAGAGTTATAGTTATTGTATGATACAGGCATGACCAGTATAATGTACATCTTTATGATAACAAACATGAAGACATTAGCCCAAAGTATCCTGTGAAACTTTCACAAAAATCAAACTGCTGAACAAGTAAAATACCTAAACCTATGTGTAAAGAGTCCAATTAACGGACTGAATGGAATGTCTTGAGTAATGGCTGACCTAGTTTGTAGTGGACATGAAATTTATATATGTTTGCTCTAAACATGACTGCAGATATACAGTAGTCCCAGAAAATCAATTTTGTGAAGGGCCATTGCCTCAAGATTCAAAGTTGCTTTTTATAATTACATGTTGTAGTCACAGCTGATTACTAAGAAGAAACAAAATTAAAAAAAAAAGATATTACCAAAGGACAACTGGAATTTAAATTTTTAAGTACAATGGTAAGACTCTGAAAGGTGAATTAAACAGAATGGTCCTCTTTGTAATTTATTTTGTCTATTAGCTCGCTTTCTGTCCACTCAAACACAGGTGCAATCTTAGAATAATTTATCTGTGAGTGTTGCTACCTGGGTAACAAATTCTAATAAACTCTCTCAGAGATAAATGAGAAGTTCCACTTTGGTAATAATGTGTTGTTTCCTCCAAAATGGTCCACAGTTTTTCATCCCAGTAGGTAATATGGGCAAAATCAGCTTTTCGCTAATTGTTAAAAACTGCAGAATGTAACTTGGTCATGATCGGAGTACTACATGTAGGATATAGCTTGAATTAAGACTAGACTACAAAATTACTGTTTCCAACACTAGTCTTTTGCATTGTATTCTATAATTGAACGGGAAGAAATTAAAAGCTTGCAGCTTTATCGAATGTTTCATTGGTTTAAAATTCATTAAAAAAATTGACAGTATATTTTTACTAAATCACTAATCTCATCACAATGAAAAACTCTGCTTGATTGTGATCTGTACTTTGTTTATCTTATACACTTAGCATACAGGAAGCTTCTTTTTGTAAACTGTATGTGCTTACTCTCCATCAGTGAAAATTAAACAATGAGGATCGGACGCGTGGTTGAGAGCTCCACCATTCTAGCCATTTGGCTCATTCTGTCATGTCGTTTGGGCTATTTCATGTACTGGA
>JAEMWC010001446.1:10000-32500 GCA_016490735.1 Pachyseris speciosa
GATTTTGTTGATTTCAGGACCTTTTGCATAGCCCAATAATTGATTGTGTAAAGATGTATTTGTTGTGATCGTGGACTGGGAGTTTCGCTTGATGTCATCTGTTTATTGTGTTGAATATTCTAGAACGTTCAAGGACATACTTAATTGGATTTCCATTGCTATCCGGTATATGAAGGCCTCTCCCAATTGTGCTCGGAAACTCAGACTTTTGAGCAACTTTTGGCTTTTCGAGTAGCTTTTTACGGTTTTAGCAATCTCGAGCAAGTTTTACCTTTCTGAGCAACTTTTGAGCAAATAAAGCATACATCAAGCACGAAATAGTGAATAATTTGATAGAAAACTCCATTTTTGGGAATTTATTGATGTTTATCAACGTTTTGAACAAATAACCTGTCACGTAATAACGTATCACGGGACTATTGCGATCCTTGTCAGAAGCGAATCATTCGATGTTGTCCTAGTCTATTATTATAACGGATAACCAGCCTCTTGAGAAACAGTTTTTAGTCTTCTAACCAATGCATTTGGCTCACAGCAAAAGTCTGTCCTTCAAGATTACCTTGTATATCAACCAAAGTCATCTTCCGCTCTGACAAGACGTAGCTGATGTGCACGAGGTACTGCTCTTTGCGTAGACCTCATCACAAGCTTCCTCAGGTGACGGCAGGCAAGTACCGTCGCTGTTGACGAATATCACCAGGTACAAACTCTTCCACGGTTACAGAGAGATCATCCGGAACAAAGTAAAATACTTTTCCATACTGGAAGGAATCCCCGAAATTTCAAGGCACACTCATAGTAAATCTTTCAATTATGTTTCTTGCTACCGCGTGCATTTGTACTTGTTTGCGAGTATGGTCTTCCACTGTCGATATTAAGATGTCTGTGCTGGTTTGAATGGACATGACCTTGTATTTCTTAACTACCCAATCACCGGAGAAATGAGATCGGCTGTCGCTGCATGTTGCTTTAAAAGCATTTCTCAAAGCCCCGCTCGAGAAAGATTACTCTTCTATTTTCAAATCAATTTTATTGGAAGACCGTCATTCCACTTGCTTTGTTCAATATCAAAAATTTGAAGAGGTAAATTAATAGTAGATTTTTTTTAGCAGCTTTACTATTTTTCCAGCCTTTAATAAGTGTGCAACAGATAACGATTTCGGGAAAACTGTAATGCTTGGAATATTCTCTCGTTTAGCGCGTGATGAACTGGGGCGGGTTTCGTAGCGCGGTCAGCAGGTTTCTTCAATCTTCCCACTTCTTGAGGAGTAAAGATGCGGTCGGCATTTCCCTTAGGTGGAAGAAAGCAAATAAAGTATACTTTACGACCCTTAATCTGCTCAAGTTTTGTGCACGAGGGTCCTCTGTCTGAAGCATGAATGTCGCAAGATCCAGGAGGGGCATTGTAGAACTTTTCACACGCTTCTTTAATGTTCTTCATAGCCTTCGAACTGTACAAAGTCTCTCGTATCCAGTGGCTCATACTTTTTCAATCTACCAGATGATGTAGACGACATCCTCTGCACAAGGATGTCGTTTGGAACTTTTATACCTGTCTTCTTACTTTCTCTCCCGCGCGTTATGCTCCATCCCAACTCCTTTCTCGAAATCTTCCCACGATTTTTTTTTCTGAAGGTTTCCTCCTTTTCATGGCTTGAACTTGATTTACAAACAGGACAAAATTAAAACAACAACAAACACTACCCTTGACTTACCCTTCGCTTTGAGCGCCACAACTACGTCTTCACCATTTCTCTATTTCTCAAGTTAAACTCTATTTTAGTATTTTAGTCATTAGACATTTTATTTATTACATTTTATGTATAGTATAATGAGGGACACTAGTTTATCAGTTTTAACTGTTAAGTGTTTTTACCCTCATTAAATAAAGTTATCATCATCATCTTCATCATCATCATCGTCACAATCAGTCCCAGTTCTTACCGCGTGGAGTGATGATGCTGGGCCGTTCGCATTTTTGTTATTGTTGTTGTTGTTGTTGTTGTACCATTGAAAACGCTGGTCCCTTCGAGTTTTTTTTTTCTTAAACTTGGTTTGTATATTGTGACCACTAAATTAGATATTTTTGTTTTTACATCTGAACTACTTAATCTGACTTTGACAAAGCAACCTAAAATTAGAAATGAAATGTCAATTTAAAACAAAGATTGCAAAAAAAATTAAGTTTTGTAGTTGGAAATAACGCTGAGTTTTGAATTTTATAGAAATGATTTGGAAATACATGAGACAAGAAATATAAGTGATAGAAACCGACGTTTCGATGCATATCGCGCTATTCAACTTAGTCTTTTCACAAATCGCTTTTTATCATAAATCATGTAACCTTGATTATGGCGCGAGATGTACCGAAACGTCGGTTTCTATCACGTATATTTCTTGTCTTTTGAATTTTATGCTAAAAAAAAAAGACATGATAACGGTGTGCCACCATACATAACATTGTGGTAATGCAGAATTTGCAAGAACACACGAATTTTATAAAACTATTGCGCACTTTATTTCTTGGAAACGTAAACTCAATTTTACTCATGTCTGAAAGTCAAATGAATTTGTCTTCAGCACGGCCTTTAGCAGAGTCAACGAGCCTGCTGTAGATGGCGACACATTTCAAGTAGCGTCCATACTATTTCAGTGCATGTGTGGGGAAAATGCAAAATTGACAATGAGTTCAACGGTCTACCAAGATCCAGGTTGAAAATCAAACACTACTTCTGAAAGATCATTGAAAACTGTATGAGAGTCTTAATTAATTAGCTTTGCCGATGGTACCTACGCATGGTCAAGGATGGCGGCATCTTGAACAAGGACTATTTAAAGTGGTTTGGTTGATATAAAAACAAATATATCAAAAGTATCAGAAATTTTTCTTGTTACCACCTTGATATATTTATTGTTTTATCAACCACACCACTTTGCAAGTCAAGTGTCACGTATCTTCGTTGAAATTCCTTGAACTTTCCATTTAAAATTTAATTTGAAAAGGCTATTTAAAGATGTTATAATCAGTTATTTGCTTACCGTATTTTCTCGATTAAAAGCCGGACCCCGATAACAGGCCGGCCTCTTATAAACGCCGGGTCAAAACTGCTAATTTCTATATAAACGTTAGGAGCGTTTGAACGAGGTCCCGGCGTTTGCTCGAGGTCCCCATTTGCGGTATGAGATTACAAGTGAAAATAATATCTTGAATATCACTGCTATGTCAAACTACTAAGTAAGGCATGCTGCTTTGGTAATCTGAATAAATGTGCAAAGGAAAAGAACCGGCGAAACATAACTAGGATGGATGCTGTACAACAAAATAAAACACATTATCAATGTCCGCGTTCGTGTTGTATCACTGACGCACTTTCTTTCTTTATTATAGTACTCTCTATCTTTTGATCCCTCCAGCGTTTGTTTGTTTGTTTTCATGAGTCGTCCTCTCTGGGAGGAAATCGCGCATTGAAAAGTAATAGAGAAGAGGGTTGGCGCAGTGGTGAGAGCACTCGCCTTCCACCAATGTGTCCCGGGTTTGATTCCCGGACTGGGTGTCATATGTGGGCTGAGTTTATTGGTTTTCTACTCTGCTCCGAGAGGTTTTTCTCCGGGTACTCCCGTTTTCCCCTCTCCTCAAAAACCAACATTTGCTTTAATTTGATTTAATTTGATTTGATTTGAGATTTGTAATCGTTATTATTATTATTATTATTATTATTATTATTATTACTATTACAAGTGAAACCGGAAATAACAATATATAATTATATACCCCATAAAAAGGTAGATATAAGACAAAGAAACAAAATGATGGTTGAAAAGGGTAACTTTTAACGCCATATATTACGGCGAGACATGACTAACCTTCTTCAGGGGCAACACTGAAGCAAAGTAAAAAATGGAGAAAACGGTTACAATACAGAAATAGAAATAATAGACGTGTACTTAAGCGGCTACCAAAAAAGTGGCATTCCCAAGGTGGCATTCCCAAGGTGGTAAGAACAATGATAAGTTGTGATGAATTTGCAATTTTGTTAGACTCTGCAACAAAGTTAAGACATAAGTAGATACTGCTACGTAAGGGGTAGAACCAGAAGAAAAAAGTACAATCAGTTGAAGGTTTAGAACCCCTGCCCCACCCATTCATGCACTACTGACTTATTATTTAGACCTTGTAGACATTGTTCCTCTCACTTAACTTCTCATGGTTTTGAAAGTTATTTGTTGCTGAGCCAGCAAGCCAGAGCTTACTAATAAATGTAAAAAAAAAAATTGGTTGTATCGAAATTTGGGGGTTAAATGTTGTACAGACGGAAGATTGTATTCATATTTTTGTGGATATTTATTATGAGTGGGCTTGGATCGAGGCAAGTGTATTTGTACTTCTTTGGGAAAATAGTTGACAAATTTTCTTTATTATTTTTACCTTTTTTAGTTTTTGCATATTAATTCATTCATACCAGAAATCACAAGTGTTAGTTTAGAGAGAGAGAGAGAGAGAGAGAGAGAGAGAGAGAGAGAGAGAGAGAGAGAGAGAGAGAGAGAGAGAGAGAGAGAGAGAGAGAGAGAGAGAGAGATGCTCTGAAAACACGCCTACCGCTCTTGTTCTGACAGTTTTTTTAGTTCACGATAAACCAAAAATTAAATGTTTTGCAATTTTCTTCTTTGGTTAAATTACGAAGGAAGACATTGCCCGCTATGTTTGTCATCGAATCGTAGATTCTCCACACCTCGCGATTCACACGTCATTTTGTTTAACCAATCACAGAAAGTGAATCGACCTTCTGAAACGAAGCGACGGTTTGCTTGCGACAGCGCTGAAGCTGTGGTGAAAGTGGTATTTGCGGTCAAGTTTACAAAGTAATGGGAAATTTCTAGTCCGAAGCTTAACTACATTCAAAACGGTGAAATGATTTTGAAATTTGGTTCATACTGTCTCATAAAACCTTAGACCAAGTCAGTGGATTAACGAGCACATGAACGCTGTGCGATACCTCGTTCGACTCTCTCGTTCCGCCACTTCGACTAGGTCACCTGAAGATGTGTTAGACTGTGAAAATATTTTTAACTGGCCACTCTGGGAAGAATTATATCAAGGCTTGATGGACGGCTTTTTGGATGTATCTAAAGCGTTGTGAAAGGGATTGTATTCGCGCCGCGACTGCATTTGACAACACATAAATTTTCCCGCTGTGCTTTGAGCATGATTAAAGACGAAGGATGTGCGATTTACGCAGTGGCCCGATGTAGCCTTTTCGACGATTGGAGAAGGTATTTACCGTTGCCCTTTTATTTAGTCGTTTTCTTCAAAAACTTACGGTCAACCGATAAGCCAGATAAGCGTTGTCTTTGTTTATGTGCCCAACTTTTGTATGGCTCGGCAAGATGTTAAGCCTACTCTCAAATTTTGTTTTCAAGTTTATCGCCAGTTTGTTTGTGAAGAAGGTTTTCAGGATTTCTGTGTTGGACCCATTCTTATAACAAATTACATTTTAATTTCCCCTCAATTTAAAAAATAGATTCAAATGAAATTTACCGTAAGCTTAAGCTTCTAATTTAAACATTGTTGTAAAAAGGTTTTTCCTCAGACTACCATTGTAAATAGGTGCCACAAACCAGAAGCGTAACACTTTGTAAAACTGCCAAATCTATTAAAACAATTATTTGCTAATCTTTCTTTGTATTTTTTCGACTGGTTCTTGGTCGGTTTTGACATAAACTTAACGTCTTGACGTCTTCAGAGTTATTAAGCTTAGGTACTTTCCGCGTTTAGCGCGAACGTACACGAACTCGCACAAACAGCCGTGATTTTAAAACTTTTCTCTGTTTCTGCTAAACCTTTGACACACAATTTTTAGCTTTATAAAACTGAATTAAATTATGTGAACCCCCATGCATTACAACCTCTGTGAGAACGTTTTTTGTAGTACAGTAATTTTTCAGATACAACAAAATGTTTCGCCACTCAAATTAAATTTATGTGTCGGAATCGTGTAATTCATTAGGGTAATCCATTTGAAAGCACGAACTGTTCCAGTATTTGTTTATGCGCAACTATTTTTCTTTGGCCAATACTTTGAATAATGGCTTTATTGTACACTTTGTTATAATTGTAATAGGGAATTTAGTTCATGGACAGTATAAAATAAAGTTTTGATGTCTGTGCGAATGAAGGTAACATTTCAAGTTCCGGTTGAAAATAAAGTAATCATTTATTCCGTCACTGTTTAAGATACGTTTTTAACCTTCAAATATCGTATTTAGTAAAATTACTGAGCTTGCATCGGTTGCCTTAAGCACCTTAAATTGTCTCATTTAATGTTAGCATTAATTTGATTTCATTCGCATTGCTGCAACTTCTAGTTTAAGTTTTATAATTTCAAGAATTAAACAACACTTTTTAGGTGAGAAGTGCATTTAAGTGTACCACAAACGCGCTTTTTTGTTTTGTTTTGTTTTGTTTTTTAACAAACAGCAGCAACTATGTGTATCAACTTACCTTCTCAAGTATACATTGTTCCTGAGCAGACAGCAGCCATAAAAAAAATAATAATTAAAAAAGTCGTCAAAAGTTCCGTTTAAAGAAAATGCAAGTCCAGTCCGTTGTCCAGTCCTTGGAATTTTTTTTTTCTAGCTAACTAACCTTTTGTGGCGCGGCGTCGCAGTGAACAAAAAGCGCGCGAAAGTATAGCCTCGTTTTCGTTCTTTCCTCCAGGCCCTCTCCTCTGAAAAAAATCTTAAACATCGATCCTCGCCAAAAGCAATCAAAATTAGAAGAAACTGACAACGCCATCATAAAGAGCATACTCTCAAGCCTTAGGCAAAATTTTCTTTTATTCCTACCTCAAATGGTCGTTGAGCAGGAAGCTGACAAACTTTTCAGTTAGATTTTCTACTGCCGCACTTTTTTAGGAAAAAGTAATCATGGCCATTTTTTAAAACACTATTTATTAAACTACAACTTCGCCTAAAAATATTCTTGGAGAAAGGTTCTAGTAAACTTTTAGAGCGAATATTAAACTTCGGTCCGTTCTGGTCACGTGACCGGTGACGTCACAGCATTAAAAATGACAAAAATGTATATTTCATAAAAATATCTACCAATATCCAAATTTTTGTTTCCTCGCGTTTAATGCAACGCGAGATAGCACTTGTACCCAGACTCCCACTTTTTGAAAATTGTATATACCTCCCTTAATATTTATATTTTGTTCGGTACCCGGGCAGTCCGAAATGGCTCACACCATTGTGCTTCAAACCACGTTGACTGCTTTTTCAATAACAAAATAACTTCGTCACAGTGAGCAAAAACGCACTTGTAAGCAAAGTCACGTGACCAATGACGTCATCGCCCTTAGTCTTTTACAATAATTAGTTTATGGTAAGACTTATTTCTAGACAACGTGGGGGTCTTGCTGCCCTCAAACTGACCAAGTTATTTGGGATTGACGATTTTCCAGCTGCAAAGGATTCTGGGAAGGTTCTTATTATAATTATATATTTGTTATTTAATTATTATTATTATTATTATTATTATTACAAGTGAAACCGGAAATAACAATATATAATTATATATCCCATAAAAAGGTAGATATAAGGCAAAGAAACAAAATGATGGTCGAAAAGAGTAACTTTTAATGCCATATATTACGGCGAGACATGACTAACCTTCTTCAGGGGCAACACTGAAGCAAAGTAAAAATGGAGAAAACGGTTACAATACAGAAATAGAAATAATAGACGTGTACTGAAGCGGCTACCAAAAAAGTGGCATTCCCAAGGTGGTAAGAACAATGATAAGTTGTGATGAATTTGCAATTTTGTTAGACTCTGCAACAAAGTTAAGACATAAGTAGATACTGCTACGTAAGGGGTAGAACCAGAAGAAAAAAGTACAATCAGTTGAAGGTTCAGAACCCCTGCCCCACCCATTCATGCACTACTGATTTATTAGACCTTGTAGACATTGTTTCTCTCACTTAACTTCTCATGGTTTTGAAAGTTATTTGTTGCTGAGCCAGCAAGCCAGAGCTTACTAATAAATGTAAAAAAAATGGTTGTATTGAAATTTGGGGGTTAAATGTTGTACAGACGGAAGATTGTATTCATATTTTTGTGGATATTTATTATGAGTGGGCTTGGATCGAGGCAAGTGTATTTGTACTTCTTTGGGAAAATAGTTGACAATTTTTCTTTATTATTTTTACCTTTTTTAGTTTTTGCATATTAATTCATTTATACCAGAAATCACAAGTGTTAGTTGAGAGAGAGAGAGAGAGAGAGAGAGAGAGAGAGAGAGAGAGAGAGAGAGAGAGAGATGCTCTGAAAACACGCCTATGCGCCCTTGTTCTGACAGTTTTTTTAGTTCACGATAAACCAAAAATTAAATGTTTTGCAATTTTTTCTTTGGTTAAAATTACGAAGGAAGATATTGCCCGCTATGTTTGTCATCGAATCGTAGATTCTCCACACCTCGCGATTCACACGTCATTTTGTTTAACCAATCACAGAAAGTGAATCGACCTTCTGAAACGAAGCGACGGTTTGCTTGCGACAGCGCTGAAGCTGCGGTGAAAGTGGTATTTGAGGTCAAGTTTAACAAAGTAATGGGAAATTTCTAGTCCGAAGCTTAACTACATTCAAAACGGTGAAATGATTTTGAAATTTGTTCATCCTGTCTCATAAAACCTTAGACCAAGTCAGTGGATTAACGAGCACATGAACGCTTTGCGATACCTCGTTCGACTGTCTCGTTCCGCCACTTCGACTAGGTCACCTGAAGATGTGTTAGACTGTGAAAAGATTTGTGTGGTGAAAGAGCTGTGGTGAAAAGCTGAAAAGGTCGCCAAAATGGGAGATTTGCCGTCAAATTCAACTAAGTAATGGAAAATTTCTAGTCCGAAGCATAAAACTTTAGATCAAGTCAGTGGATTAACGACGTCCACGTCAACGCTGTGCGATACCTCGTTCGACTCCACTCTCTATCCGCCACTTCGACTAGGTCACCTGAAGATGTGTTAGACTGTGAAAATATTTTTAACTGGCCACTCTGGGAAGAATTATATCAAGGCTTGATGGACGGCTTTTTTGGATGTATCTAAAGCGTTGTGAAAGGGATTGTATTCGCGCCGCGACTGCATTCGACAACACATAAATTTTCCCGCTGTGCTTTGAGCATGACTAAAGACGAAGGATGCGCGATTTACGCAGTGGCCCGATGTAGCCTTTTCGACGATTGGAGCAGGTATTTACCGTTGACCTTTTATTTAGTCGTTTTCTTCAAAAGACTTACGGTCAACCGATAAGCCAGATAAGCGTTGTCTTTGTTTATGTGCCCAACTTTTGTATGGCTCGGCAAGAAGTTAAGCCTACTCTCAAATTTGGTTTTCAAGTTTATCGTCAGTTTGTTTGTGAAGAAGGTTTTCAGGATTTCTGTGTTGGACCCATTCTTATAGCAAATTACATTTTAATTTCCCCTCAATTTAAAAAATAGATTCAAATGAAATTTACCGTATGCTTAAGCTTATAATTTAAACATTGTTGTAAAAAGGTTTTTCCTCAGACTACCATTGTAAATAGGTGCCACAAACCAGAAGCGTAACACTTTGTAAAACTGCCAAATCTATTAAAACAATTATTTGCTAATCTTTCTTTGTTTTTTTTTCGACTGGTTCTTGGTCGGTTTTGACATAAACTTAAGTACTTGACGTCTTCAGAGTTATTAAGCTTAGGTACTTTCCGCGTTTAGCGCGCACGTACACGAACTCGCACAAACAGCTTTATAAAATTGAATTAAATTATGTGAACTCCCATGCATTACAACCTCTGTGAAAACGTTTTTTGTAGTACAGTAATTTTTCAGATACAACAAAATGTTTCGCCACTCAAATTAAACTTATGTGTCGGAATCGTGTAATTCATTAGGGTAATCCATTTGAAAGCACGAACTGTTCCAGTATTTGTTTATGCGCAACTATTTTTCTTAGGCCAATACTTTGAATAATGGCTTTATTGTACACTTTGTTATAATTGTAATAGGGAATTTAGTTCATAGACAGTATAAAATAAAGTTTTGATGTCTGTGCGAATGAAGGTAACGTTTTAAGTTCCGGTTGAAAATAAAGTAATCATTTATTCCGTCACTGTTTAAGATACGTTTTTAACCTTCAAATATCGTATTTAGTAAAATTACTGAGCTTGCATCGGTTGCCTTAAGCAACTTAAATTGTTTCATTTAATGTTAGCATTTAATTTGATTTCATTCGCATTGCTGCAACTTCTAGTTTAAGTTGTATAATTTCAAGAATTAAACAACACTTTTTAGGTGGGAAGTGCATTTAAGTGTACCACAAACGCGCTTTTTTTGTTTTCGTTTTGTTTTTTAACAAACAGCAACAACTATCTGTATCAACTTACCTTCTCAAGTATACATTGTCCCTGAGCAGACAGCAGCCATAAAAAAAAAAATTTAAAAAGTCGTCAAAAGTTCCGTTTAAAGAAAATGCAAGTCCAGTCCGTTGTTCAGTCCTTGGAATTTTTTTTTTCTAGCTAACCTTTTGTGGCGCGGGGTCGCAGTGAACAAAAAGCGCACGAAAGTATAGCCTCGTTTTCGTTCTTTCCTCCAGGCCCTCTCCTCTGAAAAAAATCTTAAACATCGATCCTCGCCAAAAGCAATTGAAATTTGAAGAAACTGACAACGCCATCATAAAGAGCATACTCTCAAGCCTTAGGCAAAATTTTCTTTTATTCCTACCTCAAATGGTCGTTGAGCAGGAAGCTGACAAACTTTTCAGTTAGATTTTCTACTGTCGCACTTTTTTAGGAAAAAGTAATCATGGCCATTTTTTAAAACACTATTTATTAAACTACAACTTCGCTTAAAAATATTCTTGGAGAAAGGTTCTAGTAAACTTTTAGAGCGAATATTAAACTTCGGTCCATTCTGGTCACGTGACCGATGATGTCACAGCATAAAAAATGACAAAAATGTATATTTCATAAAAATATCTACCAATATCCAAATTTTTGTTTCCTCGCGTTTAATGCAACGCGAGATAGCACTTGTACCCAGACTCCCACTTTTTGAAAATTGTCCGAAATGGCTCACACCATTGTGTTTCAAACCACGTTGACTGCTTTTTCAATAACAAAATAATTTCGTCACAGTGAGCAAAAACGCACTTGTGAGCAAAGTCACGTGACCAATGACGTCATCGCCCTTAGTCTTGTACAATAATTAGTTTATGGTAAGACTTCTTTCCAGACAACGTGGGGGTCTTGCTGCCCTCAAACTGACCAAGTTATTTGGGATTGACGATTTTCCAGCTGCAAAGGATTCTGGGAAGGTTCTTATTATTATTATTATTATTATTATTATTATTAGGTCACCTATCTTGCACTCCATTATTTAAAACGCCGGACCTCTTTCAACGTCCGTTTCAAATAAAACCTGAGTGAACCTGAGTTCTGAGTGAAAGCGTTGAAGGTAAAAAAGAAATAGTGGCACTTGACCGGCTCGTCATAATTGGTCAAGTGAAGGCATTTGAAAGTTAGATCAAAATATATTTCGCGATTCACACATACTAATACCCAGGAGACCATGATGGCTATGAATAGGTCGTGATTACATGCACCGATGCCATATAACGTGACGTTTCTGGTGTGGCAACTCATGATAGTGTAAGTCATAGTCAGTTGTAATCAGTTGTGATTGTTTAGCGCATGTACTAGACGGTCACGAAAAAAGGGGAACGTTGCTGACAAACAGGATAGTATGTCAGTATAATACTGAAACCCAGAGGAATTCGAACAAATTGTAGTATAATTATTAATTGCATATTCGACCAAATGGTAAGCACGCAGGAACTGAGAAATTCGTAGAAACCAATAAACATGGCGAGAAGCGTTTCGCCTCCGTCGACATTTCTGGGCTCTATGGTGATGGCACTTTAAAGACACATTTAGATTCGTTTTGAGGAAATGATTTTTTCTTTGTTAAACAAACTTTTACATCTTTCCATTTTTAATGGCACATACATTTGCATTAACATGCAAGATTGTTGTGAGTAGCAAACGAGCAATTTTAATATTGGATTAAACCTGACTAAAACAATTTCAATACGGGGAGGCTCCGCCCCAAGGTCCGACCCCTTACCCTTTTATATACCATTTTTGACAGAAAAGGTACTCCTTTCGTATACCTCCCATTAAAACAGTACAGTCGTGAGGTATGTGTGTTCGAAATATTTTAATGAAAGGCCCTTTTAAATACCTCAATGACAGATTTCCCTACCCTTTCATATATTTCGACTCCTGAAATTCCTACCCATTCATATACCTGAAGCGTGAAAAAGGCACCCCTTTCGGGCGGAGCCTCCCCGTATAGGCCATTATAGGGAATACCCCCCCCCCTGGGGCTGTTGGAAGACGTGGCTAAACGATCAACCTCACGCGAAATGTTGGCTGAAAAAGTTTGACTTAGATCAAACATGGAAAACCCTTTCGATGTTCAAACACCTTCTTCCAACACGATGTTGCACGAAAATTTTTGATCGTTCAACCGGTGTCTTATAATTTCAAAATTTACGCCGATGGCGGTCTAACGAACCGGTGTCAAGATGGGAAACTCCGGGTAACTAAAACTATTGATGAATGCATGTTAGTGACTAGATCGTCCTTCACAGTAGAATAACAGCTAATTTATGCGCAGCGAGAGCGGCAGGCAAGGAGAAACATAACTAGGAATAAATGTGAGGAAGCTTGGGAAAGTCTCCAAACAATCGCCTTGAGGACTCTTTGCGGCCAGAAAGTAGCGCGCGTGCTAACAGAATCCACAGCAGAAACTACCTGTATGAACTGCTAAGCACAAGATAGGAATTTGAGCGTGGCTTACTGACAGCTTCCTCTCGTATAAAGCAGGTGGACAAAGGGGCTGTTTACATGAGGAAACTCGCACCGACGCGAGTTTCATACCGGGGCGACTTTTGCCCCGGCGCGAGTTCACTCCGGATCCCTCTTGCGCAGCTCTGTATTCGTTTACATGATACCACCGAAAAATGTCATGTCGCACCGGCGCGAATTCACCCCGGTTCCTGCACCAGAACGCGAATTTTCATTCCGGCGCAAAATCTCGCGACGGTATCATGTAAACAAATACAGAGCTACGTGAGGGAGCCGAAGTGAACTGGGCGCCGGGGCGAAAGTCGCCCCGGTATCATGTAAACACCCCCTGAATTTGGCGACGTTGACTTTCCGAAAGCCTTTGCAGCAGTAACAAATGGGTTTGCATAAAATGCACGTTTTCTCGCAACACTGTCGCTAATTACGAAAACATTGGGGAAGTCCGAGCACAATAGTATTCAAGTGAGAACGCAGACGTACTCAAGTTCCCCTACATAATGTTCCATCAAAACGCAAGGGAAAAGAGAAGAAACATTCTCAGTTGCATCTGAGCCTTTGCAAACATGCTCAGTATGGAAGTCTTGCAGTTAAGCAGTGATCTTTCAGTTCTGTAATGTACTTAAACGAGGAAAGAGAAATATAATTCTTTTAAACATCTTTACAGATGTTTATTGCTGTGCATTAACCTTTCCTCAAATACTGCCTTAAGTGTGGGCCAAACTCGACTGCTTCATCTCCTACCCCTTTTTTCGCTCATATCTTGCTGTTTTGTTCGATATCATGGGTTAGGAACATTAACGTTTGATGTTATCATTATGTTCACAGCGGCCAGTGGTGAATTGAGGATTTCATTGCACGTTTACAATATTTAAGTCTCTCTCCATACTGTTGCTGTCAAATGATACTCGAGACTCGAGAGGTTTGAAAAGAAAATAGTGGACAGAAATAGTTTGCGAGACACTTATAACTAAACCTTGTTAAGAAAAGTTTCAGAAACCACTAATTAATAGAAATAACGGCCGCTGCCTTACTTCGACCAAAACCTACGGATAATATGCACGATTGCTACAAATATTTTTGCGGCAGGCAAGAATTACGCAACTAAAACGAGGTGCATAACTCACAGCGTCGGTTCTGTATCAGTTTTCTGTTTACTTTATTCTAGAGTAGAGGTAACTATTTTACCTTACCTGTGTGTTGTTTTTCACTTTTTCTTTTATTGATCTTTAGTATCTTTGAAAGTTATTCTAAAACAATTACTCTTCTTAGGCTCAGTCAATGAATATTTAACAACTACTCACCGAAGTGGAGGTGGCTAGTGGTGGATATTTACCGAGCCGCGTATATGCTAAAACAGTGAGATAATATACACCACAAAAAAATTGATATAATTCATATATTCTAGCAACGATTGCAATATCATTCAACTTTGGTTTTCAAGTGAACAAGTGAGGTTACGCAAGATTAACTTGCATTTGTAAACAAAACCCTTCTCATTGGTTTTTATGGATAAACTCCAGGTTAAAACTGATAAACCATTACCTTTAAACACGGCCAAACAAAATTTAGTCGCTTTCTTTGTGTTTTCAGGGACTGTTTGGTCGTTAATTTCGATAATTTCTTCGCTTGTCACGGATGCAAACATTCACACGAGGGAGCACGAAACTCGCGAGTTGCTCGGAGGTAAATAGCAAAGGATATTCTGAGTTTGACTAGCCAATCAGAGCGCGCCTTCAACGCTATCCACTGTTTTAGTATATACTAATGGTAATTATTATTCGATACTTTTTTCCCTTCCTTTTCATTGGCCCAGAGCCTACTACGTGACCTACAAAAAAACCGCCTACAAATAATGGACTACTCGTGCGCAGTACCGTCCTACTGTGATTTTGCTGCAAAAAATATTCTTCTCATGCGTAGTTGTGTCCACGCGTCCAAACTCTTCAAATTCAGTGAAAAATCGCAAGTCGTTTCACTTTTCCCGAAAATAAGTATGAAAACCAAGCTCGGTGATCGAATGATAAAATTATTATTGAACTCGGTTTTCGGAAAATATCGTGATTTGCCAGTGTCTCGCAGATCAATTATTTGCCTCAGACGAATAATTGAACTGCTCGCCAATTCGTGTTTATTAGTATATACCACACAAGTGAATAGTGCTTTTCACGCGCTCTTATTGGTTAACTCGGTGGTTATTAGCAAAGTACGATTCACCTTCGAGCAGACGGCGCGCGAGATTTTAAAATTTCCGACCGCTTGTCGGTATATTGTCACACATAAAGTAATGTTTTGGTCCGCTAGTTATTCAGCTTGTGTGGTATATACCAAAACAATTATTCACCTCGGTATCGGTGAAAGTGGTGGATACTTACCTCAAGCGGCTCGGCAAATATCCACCACTATTCACCTCCACTTCAGTGAATAATTGTTAATTATTATTCAACACATTATGACAATGTCCAAATATGGTCAAGCGCGCTCAATATTCGTCGCGCGCACCCAACAAATATCCTGCAATATACGTACTTTTCTGCGTCGCGGAGAAAACTGGTGGATTTTCCAGCTTTTTTGTAATAAACATGTAGAGCATTGTTAATTGTGTTTTGTCATTAATGTGTTGAATATTAAAATAGTTATCCTGCTCAATCTTGCGGAATATCGCCTGATTTTAGCCCACTTTTCTTACGGCCTCGTTGGCTAAGTATCAGACGATATTCCGCGCGATTCCGCAGGATAATTGTTAAATAATTGTTGTTGATGAAGGCCACAGAACAGACAGTGGAACTCCCAACCCCTACCCCTCCAAACAAATTGGGAATTTTGTTAGACGTGTCATTTTAGGCTTCGCCCGAGGGTATTCCAAAAGTGAATGTCTGCAGAATGTTTTTTACATTTTGGCGAGTTTCTGGATTTAAATTCCCCTGTGATCTGAGCCTGAGATTTGATGCGCAGTGCTACTTCCATTGCTAGTTGGTAGCAATTTCCCATCATGTTGACTTTCTCTATCAAGAGTGACTAATCATGCAAAGCCTTTCAAAGGATTTATTACAGTTCAACATATGTATTGGAACTAATTTTATTACAGGCTGTCATTTGGCTCATTACTTGAGGAAAGAATAATGCCTTTCGGCTGCACTCAGAGACTGATCAAATGCAAACATCCAGTTTTGGCTCATGAAGGTAAACTCGGTAGATATTCGCCGAATACTGATGTGTTATCTCGAATGGGATTACAAATTATTTCCAGTAAGATTCCTTAGCACAACAGAGAAATGGAAGGAAGAGTGACACACAAAACCAAAATGTCCTGCCACATTTTTGTTTGTTTGTTTGCTTGTTTTTCTTTTTCTTTTTCTTCCCGGTATGTGACGAATGAACAATATCGGCAAACTTAACAACGAAGAAAAACAAGATATATCTCTTGACCCAAACCTAACTTGCTCTTCACGAATAGGGAGAGAAGTAGGAAATACCAAAAAGCGATAACAAAATTACCCCGTATGGGAGAAGGGTCCCATATCAGCTTATGTACGGAAACATCGGCTGCAGCTGCTGATTTATCGTATTTTCTCAAATAAGCGCACGGGCGCTTATTTAAAATTTCGGCTATAAAAGTATTGAGTGGAGGTATTATAAAGAGGGCGCTTATTATCTTTTTCTTTCAACGAACTGTAAGTTTATTTTGGATCATGCCCATAAAAGAATTCAAAAACACATTGATGTGGAAATAACTGGAAGCGACTTAACGGAAAATAAACTGTTTTTCTACATGTACTGATGCCGGTGTAGTTGAAGCTTAAACGATTATAAATAACGTGAAAATAGGAACAGGTTTTCCTTGTATATCCCTACCATTCAAGAAAAGAACGGGGAGGGGAGGAGGCGCTTATTCGAGAGAAGCGCTTACTTATTAGGGAGCTTTAGCAATGAGGACGGCAACGGCTACGAGAACGCCACAAAACAATGGGTTTAATTAGCAAAAACAATCGCTGTGCAGGTGCTTTTTACATTTTGGTACATTTCTTTGTCATTCACTGCAAAACAACAACGTGAAATGACTAAATTTTATGTTTTCTCGAGAACGTGAGCGCGTGACTGTAAAGTTTTCTTTCTTTTTCCTTACTTTAACGCCTTTCATACAAAAATTAGTCCCTGAATAGTTCGCCAGTATTTTCCAAGTTAAACAAATTGGAATAACAGCGAAAGCGTTACAAAAACGAGAAGTTAGATTTTGATACGACGTTTTCGCTGCCGTCGCCGTCGTCGTTGCTAAAGCTCCCTAATGAGGACGGCAACGGCAACGAGAACGCCACAAAATAATGGGTTTAATTAGAAAACAATCGCTGTGCACGTGCATTTTACATTTTAGTACATTTCTTTGCCGTAAGCCATCAACGTGAAATGACCAAATTTTAGGTTTTTTTCTTGAACGTGAGCGCATGACGGTAATTTTTTTCTTCCTTTTTCCTTATTTTAACGCCGTTCGTAGTACATGTAATATAGTCCCTGAAGAGTTGTGCAGCATTTTCCAAGCTAAACAAATTGGGATACTCGCGAAAGAGTTAGAAAAAAGAAAAGTCAGATTTTGAAACAACGTTTTCGTTGCCATCGCCGTGGTCGCTGCTAAAGCTCCCTGATCATTTTGGCCGAGGGAGTAGGGAGCTTATTCGGGGGAGGGTGCTTATAAGAGCGTGGGCTCTTACTCGAGAAGGTACGGTATTTGAAGATTATGAACACAACCTAATGCCTCGTCAAAAAAATGGATATAATTCATAACCAATAAGTCGTCAGGACTAGCATCTAAAATTCAGGGAATAACAACTCATAACATTCAATAAACGACTTTATAAATCGTGCGACTCGAAATTAGTTAATACTGCCGGAACCACCTGGAAATTTTCATGAGACGGCTAAATCCTTGTTGCTGAACAAATTTATCAAATGTCCCGAAATGTCCAATGCCGCCTTCATGCATTTCCTCGAGTTCAGTCTCAACCAGTCCTTATCGCTTTGGAGGCGTAAACAGGAGATGCACTTACAGCCACCGCAGCTCTGTATTGTTATCAAAAACACCTTTGGGCAGTTCCCTCAGCTGGTTGGCAGTCAAGTTCCTACAAACGAAAAAATAATAAATCAGCTTTCACTTTCTTTGTTTGACGGTACGGTGATAAATTATTGGCTTAGTAAATCATTAGCAATTTCACAGTCTTTTTTTAAATGACTGCCTGTGTGTTAGCTAGACAATGGTTGTCAATCGCACTTCTGGTTCCCGTTAGTTTACTAAACAAGGCATATCGTATACGATACGTGGTATATAAATCTTAGTTGGCAGAGGATGATAACTCTCAATCTCATAGGACTGTAGCTCTCTTATGTGTATTGCTATTGCCGTTTTATTTAATTCTACGCGACCTGAAATATAGTATCACAAAAGATAGCTATTGCCTCATGATGTACACTAACAGGGCACCTGCTAACAACTGAACAGTATTTAGGTTGACAGGAAATATAACCTTGTTCTGCTTTTCTTGTCAGACCGAACTTTGTATTTCATGATTACCTGCTTTTCTCACCGCGAGGTTAGTAAAACAAATATGAAGAAACTTATTATGGGTAATTGCATATGACCATATTTAGACAAAGGTGTATTCTGTGTGCGCATTTAGCAAAAAGTCCCGAGTCAATTTTCCTGGATTATTTATTATCCGCTAAATCTTGGTATACCGATATCAGAGCTTCAGAGGGGATTCCGCAAGCTGAACAGTTATAAGTCTTTGAAAGATCACGGTTTTTTCTGCTAACTTAGAAGACAATTCTGTCATACTTTTCCTATATCAAAGCCAAAGCATGGATGGATGGATGGATGGATGAATGGATGGAAAACTTTATTTCATCGCGGTAGTTTTGTTCAAAAATTTACAATTCTTGTTCTTCACAAGAGCCGTGTATCTAGGTAAGAAAGCAAAGGTAAAATACATTACTCACAGCTAAAATACAATCAATGTTTAATTTATACAATATTAAAAACGGATGGATGGATGGATCATTTACGCCTAAAGTTGCGATTATTTAGTTCAAGCTATTCCAATTCGATCGTTCTTTCGTTCGTTTCTGCTTGCGTTCATGCATGCTTGTGGACTCGAGGTTGGTTAAAGGCGCTTTCAAGAACACTGAAAATCTTTCCTTCCGATGCTGAACTGGCTTCACTCACTGACCGTCATTGGACACAAACGTATGTAAACGAGGCTTAATATTTAACCTTAGCAACATTCAGGTATCAGGTGTCTCGGAAAACATTTTGGCAAATTTCACGGATCTCGCAGCTTGTATCGAAATTCTGCGCGAAGCCGTCTCGGTGTCTTGACTATTTAAGCGATCATAAACGATTGCGTCGGGTTCGCAGAGAAAAAACTGTGCACTCACCGTGACCAACTCGAAAGCTTAAGCTACTTTGGTCACTGCGCACATTTGCTTTTCATCACTTGTGTAATTTAGTTTGCTGACTTATCTTTCTACCCATGTAATGCACTTTAATGTAGAAATGTTTGTAAATAGCACAAAAAAGAATAAACTAACCTGAAACTGAAACTGAAACTGTGTCGCAAAGTCACGAATTTACCATCGCCACTCTTTGTTATATGTGCGAATACAGTGGGATCAGTTCAAAGTACATGTAAATGGTACCCAATTAATTGAATTACGACTGAATTTGAATCAGTCTGCAAGGGCGTAGCAAGGGAGCCCCTCACTTTCCCGTTTCTTTGCCCACCCAAACTTACCTGCGTTATGATCAAAAGTTTAAAATAAAATTTGAATCTCCCAGGGCCTTGAAACAAATGTCAATCACTCTTAAAGGAATTATTCCTCATAAACTATAGTATCCATTTCCCCAATTAATGTTTCTCCTTTTCTATTATGGACAAGCGCTGAACTTGTCTGGAAAGCTCGCCACCAGTAAACTCGCCACCAAGGGTCATCTCGCCACAAGTGATTGATTGGAAACAAATTTGCTGATCTAACCATAATCAACCATAATCTAAGAAACACTCAACACTTTAATTTCGAGGTTATTTATTCCGCGTGAAGTACGTGCGGTGGGCAGGTCACGCAAGTAATAATTTAAGTCACCAACCATTCAATAAATAAAGTCGAGAAATTGACATAATTTATTTTTTTAGAAGCGTCATATGAGTAATAATCGTCCCAAAGTGCGTCCTTTTGTTTTAAAGTTTAACGAGTACTATTATCTATCACCCAAAGGCCTGACATCGACCTTAATTCTGAACTTAGTTCAGAGCTGCTTACAAGAAAGCATACTCATAAATTATGCTTAAAGTTCAGCTCATGAAAAGTTCGCCGTCTTAATCAAAGCCGTCTGAATCGGACCTAAAACCGCTATAAACCGTAAAAAGTCGTCCCTTTTATGAGCGTCATTAACGCTCGCTCCACTATCGACCTTGATTACTTATTGATGGCGAGTTCTCTGGTGACGAGTCTTTCTGGTGGCGAGACGACTAATTACCGCTGACGCAACGCAACAGTTTGCGACAGCGATATTTGTCCCAAACGAAACAAGCAACAGAGTCGTAATCGAGCGACAAAGCGACACCAGACCACCCCTTGGAAGGCCTCGCGACTAGCCATGGAAAAGAAATTCAATCTGAATCCCTGGTGGTATGCATTATTGAGCATCACAATTATCCTGCAGGTAAGTAACAGCGATGCCTGATAGCAGTTAATGTTTCTCCCGAAGGTCGTAGTTGTTGTGTTTCGTTTAGAACAGTGCATGCATTGTCTAGTTACACATTCAAAACAAGCACAACCTGGTGCACATCTACATCTACATCTACTTTATTGACTGATAAAGAAGAATCACTTATAGTATACATGTTTAATTTGAATCGCCATTACTGTTGGTTTGTAACTTGAGAAAGCTTCTCAATTTACAAACCAGCAAGTAGGCATATCATGAAAACTAAACTTAAAATGTAATTCTAGCAGTGAAAGGATTTGGGTAAATAATGTTCCTGTTTAAATTATTCTGACTTCATCTACGGTCAGCCTGCTGAAATCTTGGTCTTTTTGCTTTGGATGAGAATTAAAAATCCACCAAAAAGACATAATGTCGATCCGCTATTCACGTACAGGTACATGTATGCGTCAGACGTAAAATTATAGGAATTTTCAAATATTCAGGAAAGTTCCTTATAATACATTAGATGTCTAGTCTATCTGCACAGTTTATGGAAACACACTATTTTTATATTGAGAAAGCATGATATTTTTACAGATTGAAGCGTATTCATTGCTGTAAACTGTTTTGTAGTGGCTCAGTTTTACACATGTATTTTTTCTGTGAATTAATGTATCCTGACCAGCAGGTACTTCTGTACAGCCTGCAAGTAATGTATTGGAGTACTGGTTAATGACCAACCAATGTAAGCAAAATGTATTCATCATGTTTAGACCACAAAGCGCAAGAGAAGTCTCACAAAGGACCTTTAACACGTCAGTCAGAAGGTAACATGGGTTTAATTAATTCACTGGTCCCGCCAGGGATTTTTTGTCTTTGCAGCTTGTAATAGGGAGGTGTATGATTTCTTTGCCCAGTATGTCCAATTTGTACCGTGAAAATTGATGGTCAGCCAACGTGAGCTCATACACTGTGCATTTATTGACAAAAATCATCAAAGTGGTTCCATGATGAACTAATGGTAACCCATCTAGTCAAGTTATGTTTTTATACATGAAAACTGCAAACAAAAATAATTTGCAACTCTTAAAACACATTCACAGTGAAAGGGTAACTGCTACAAGCAAAAAATTTGAAAATCATAAATATATTTTTATAGTCTTTAGCAGTCTTTAAAGTAGAATTTTGATGAAAATGTTGAGTGAAAGATGATTCTTGTTTTTTGTCTTGGTAGCTACCGCTGTAGTAATTCCATCCACAGTAATGAAATATTTAATATTCACGAATTTTTTAACACAAAATGTTATCACTGAGTCCATGCGAGTTCATAACTGTTTCTTGGACTCCTGTTGATCTCTGTGAAGACACCACATCAGTTTCTTGGAACAAAAAATGGCAGTCAACGGCAACTACAACCAAGCGACATATAAAATTCAATAAAATATCGATATTTTATTGAATTTTAAATGTTCTGTCCAGCTAATTGTCTTTGCAAAGTACAGAAAAAAAAGCAAGGTCAAACTGAAAGCATATACAGGGATCTTAAGCTTAGAGCACAGCCTAGCCACAGCCAGTTCAAATAAGGTGTATGTACCTGAAGAAAATTCGGTGAGCTGGGTCGCACAGCCAACACAAACTCAGCCCACTTATGGCATCATCCATGCAGGATTCTAACCCGGGCCACATTGGTGGGAGGTGAGTGCTCTCACCATTATGCAAATTCCCTGCTCCCCAGCATGTAATATCCTAGCTGTTAATACATGCGCAGAAATACAGATGTAGCATAAATTATTCTTTAAACGTTCTACATTAAGGACAACAGAAACGCTTTTTCATCTCAATCAAAAGCCTTAATAGTGCTTTTCAGTGTACAGTACAGTTGATGATCAACTTTGTAGGTTCCGGCC